>JAUCMX010000020.1:2361561-2386561 GCA_033459395.1 Hemibagrus guttatus
TTTGTACACGGCTACGGCAACCTTGCAGGTATCATCCCTGGGGATTTCCAAATAATCTAATGATAATCTCTAAATCTGTCCATGTTCTGTGGTTTAGTTTAATGACGTGCTGAAGCTGTGATTACATACGTCTCATCGTTACTGTCAAACGCAGACGTGGACGTCTAGATTGTAGAACTGTCTGTCTCACCAAAAAAAAAAAAGGAAACAAGACAGACAAAAGAGAACAAAGTTGATTTCCCGTCCCCGTTTGGCAGGAACACGCGAGCAGCCACTTTGCTTGTATGTGGGTCACACACACCGTTCCCAGCTGTTCAGCCGAGTCAGCTGCGCCGCCACAGCGCCCACCAACATCTGCTCCACAAAAACAATCTCCAGCTTTTAGTAGTCAAATGGAGGTTACACCATATGCCAGCAAGCCACTTAGTTTGTGCCATGGGAGCTCGACGAACACTAGCCGAGGTAACAAAGAGTGGGAGGAGGACGTGGCTCGCTCGGCCCATCAAAGATGCGCCGGCGTGCATCTGCTCAAGGTGCTCGGCAATAACGCCGTCTGCTGAATGTTAATGTGTCCGGACAAGGCTTTGGCTGTGAGGTTTGCTTCAAGGTCCAGATACGTTTACCTCCACATCCACATGCATGCTAGACGTGAAGCCGTGCACGCTGTGAGCACTTCTTAACAACTTAGCTTCATGCTAGTCTTACACACGAGACCGTACATACTCGTCATCTGTGAGACTGGAAATATATTAACCCAATCAAGAAAGTTATATACTGATTATTATGATTATTTTCCTGCAACACCTCACCATGAAGGGTTTTATTCCTCTTCCAGTACAGTGGAGTGTACGTATTCTTATCCCCCCACATTAGTTCTGATTATCACAAACCTTATAGCAGCTATAAACACAGGAAGTTCCCTCACAGGAAGTGTAGACTCCTCCTCAGAAACCTTAATGTTACAGCTGTACTTCTATTGATGACACTGGAGACTTCTTCCATCAAGTTGTTTTTAACCCTAGTTCTTTTGTGAATTTATTTTATTTATTTTTTATTTATTAATCTGTGTATGTATGTATGTATGTATGTATGTATGTATGTATTTATTAGTTTGTTTGTTTGTTTCATTATTTATTTAGCTATTTTGTTATGTTTTTTTTACTTTAAAGGCTTGTGCACTTTATATATGGTGTTAACTAAATGCGTTATTCTGTACACCGTAGTTACGCTGTAATAAAAGTGTAATAAAGGTTCTGCAAATTAAACTTTTGTCGTAAACGTCAAAGATTAAGTTTTTGCTCAATAATATACGTAAATGAACAGAAGTGGTAAGGTTAGCTAGCTAATCTAACATCCAACGTTGAGGCACGGCGTTTCTTGATTGACGTGTGTTTTGTTTTGCAGATCAAATACATCACAGCTCCGCCTTCTTGTTTCCTATTGGCTCACTATCTATCTCTCTGTCTGTCTATCTATCTATCTATCTATCTATCTATCTATCTATCTATCTATCTATCTATCTATCTATCTATCTATCTGTCTGTCTGTTTATCTCGCTCTCTTTGTTTGTCTGTCTGTCTGTCTTTCTCTCTCTTTCTCTCTCTCTCTCTGTCTGTCTCTCTCTCTCTCAGTGCAGGAATCACATGCTTTCCTAAATAAGATTTTAAGCACACATTCACAGAGGGCGGAGCAAAGATCATGCGTTCCATAACTTTATGGCTCAGACCGTCTGCAGGTGTTTACTCCCTAGAAATCTGTTTTGATTAAAGATTCCTCTTCAGCTTCCTCACCCAGCAACACGATGTCCCATCACGAGTCGGTGCGTTTCGGAGTTAACCTGGGCGAATTTGATGTGAAGTGGAGGGAAAAAAAGTTGATGTTATTCAGCATCTATTAAAAGTCTTGTAAATAATAAGAAGGACTAATCACTTTAAGATCGCAGCTTCAATGTTACGTAATTAGCATTAGGTCATCAGATTGCTGAAACTTATTTCAAGCTGGTTATGACTTCACGGCGATAAATAATTACTCGTCAACTTCACTGCGGAAGATCAAGTGCAGAGCGATTTCCCCGTTTAAGACCAATTAAGCGAACAGATCCGGACTGTACGAGCCGTGATGCAGCTCAGTACGCAGAAAGGTGATAATGATGTTTTAATTAAATATGGGAGCAAAGAGTCCCAAACTGTAGCTTACAGCTAACCAAGCAGCGGCCATTTAGTAAGCGTCCAGACGAGAGCCCATTACTGTCTCGTGCCTCTGCTTTACTGGGTCTGTGTGACTTTCCTTCAGGCTAAACGCTGCTCATTAATCAGCGGACGCTGAAAAAAGTGACACTCTCTACAGCTGTGGCAGGACATTTCACATGGCGGCGACGCGCTCGTGTCATCACACGCTTCAGCGTAGACGAACTTCATGCCTGTGGAGATACGCTCTCGTAGTCTTCTGGGTGTCGAAGCTGCACACGAGCAGGTCTTTAAGTAAACAGATACTGTCCTTCTGCTAATTATAGCATCTCTTACGTATTACGTATTATTGGCTAGTTTGCACTTCTAGCTACAGTGGGGCAAAAAAGTATTTAGTCAGCCACCAATTGTGCAAGATCTCCCACTTAAAAAGATGAGAGAGGCCTGTAATTTTCATCATAGGTACACTTCAACTATGAGAGACAGAATGAGAAAAAAAAATCCAGAAAATCACATTGTCTGATTTTTAAAGAATTTATTTGCAAGTTATGGTGGAAAATAAGTATTTGGTCAATAACAAAAGTTCATCTCAATACTTTGTTATATACCCTTTGTTGGCAATGACAGAGGTCAAACGTTTTCTGTAAGTCGCCACAAGGTTTTTACACACTGTTGCTGGTAGTTTGGCCCATTCCTCCATGCAGATCTCCTCTAGAGCAGTGATGTTTTGGGGCTGTCGCTGGGCAACACGGATTTTCAACTCCCTCCAAAGATTTTCTATGGGGTTGAGATCTGGAGACTGGCTAGGCCACTCCAGGACCTTGAAATGCTTCTTACGAAGCCACTCCTTCGTTGCCCGGGCGGTGTGTTTGGGATCATTGTCATGCTGAAAGACCCAGCCACGTTTCATCTTCAATGCCCTTGCTGATGGAAGGAGGTTTTTACTCAAAATCTCACGATACATGGCCCCATTCATTCTTTCCTTTACACGGATCAGCCGTCCTGGTCCCTTTGCAGAAAAACAGCCCCAAAGCATGATGTTTCCACCCCCATGCTTCACAGTAGGTATGGTGTTCTTTGGATGCAACTCAGCATTCCTTCTCCTCCAAACACAACAAGTTGAGTTTTTAGCACAAATTTCTATTTTGGTTTCATCTGACCATATGACATTCTCCCAATCCTCTTCTGGATCATCCAAATGCTCTCTAGCAAACTTCAGACGGGCCCGGACATGTACTGGCTTAAGCAGGGGTCATTCACTAGGTCCCCCCGTGTGGTTCTGGGATTTTTGCTCACCGTTCTTGTGATCATTTTGACCCCACGGGGTGAGATCTTGCGTGGAGCCCCAGATCGAGGGAGATTATCAGTGGTCTTGTATGTCTTCCATTTTCTAATAATTGCTCCCACAGTTGATTTCTTCACACCAAGCTGCTTACCTATTGCAGATTCAGTCTTCCCAGCCTGGTGCAGGTCTACAATTTTGTTTCTGGTGTCCTTTGACAGCTCTTTGGTCTTGGCCATAGTGGAGTTTGGAGTCTGACTGTTTGAGGTTGTGGACAGGTGTCTTTTATACTGATAACGAGTTCAAACAGGTGCCATTAATACAGGTAACGAGTGGAGGACAGAAGAGCCTCTTAAAGAAGAAGTTACAGGTCTGAGAGAGCCAGAAATCTTGCTTTTTTGTAGGTGACCAAATACTTATTTTCCACCATAATTTGCAAATAAATTCTTTAAAAATCGGACAATGTTATTTTCTGAATTTTTTTTTTCCCCATTCTGTCTCTCATAGTTGAAGTGTACCTATGATGAAAATTACAGGCCTCTCTCATCTTTTTAAGTGGGAGAACTTGCACAATTGGTGGCTGACTAAATACTTTTTTACCCCACTGTAGTTATTAGCATCCACCTAGTTTAGGAGCAAAGCTGTTACTGTAGGTAACTGTAGGCAAAGCTGTAGCTGATCGTTTCTGTTTGTTGGTGTTTTAGTGAAAAAAGGTGCTAGTTTATCATCAGGAGCCAAAACCAGGGTGTGATCTGACCGTGAGTTAGACGTAATGTTTCTTTTGTTTTCAAAATCTTTCACTTTTATTCTTTAAACCTAAATGTAAACTTTTTTTGTTTACTTTCTGCTAATCAAAGCTTTGTGTGCATTATACTCATTAGCTTTTATTTTCTTAATAAATTGTTTTTTTTTGTGCCCCCCCCCCCATAATTATTTATTATTAATTTATAAACAATGTTTTTTTATTTTTTTTGCTCGTATTTTCCCCATCATTTTGTGGATTAAATGAATAAAGACTCAGATGTCTAACAGCAGTTATTTGACTGATTAAAGAAAAATTCATGAAAATATGATTTCTTAGATTTTTTGTGCTGGAACAAGTAGAAACAATGGAGTTTGGAGAAAAAGCGGACAATATTTTTATTTTGTAAAATAAAGTAAAATAAAAAGCTGTGGTATCTATATATAGATATAGATATAAATAGAATCACTTTCATGTACACATACTTTGTCTTGAATTTTTGAATTTATTATTAGAGCTTTCCATATTCAGATTTTTGACCTTTAACCCGAGCTCAGTGAGACTCTGAGACTTTGCGCACTTCCTGCGGTGGTCAGAGGAGGGCAGTACAGCAGCACATGACCTGCACTTTGTTCCTTTTTTTTTGTCAGGTCCATATCTTACATCAGGTAAAGAAAAGTCTGGCTCAGTGCTGCTGAACTGCTCCCTGTTCTCCCTGTTCTCCCTGCACTCCCTGTTCTCCCTGTGCTCCCTGTACTCCTGCTTGAGCACGTGAGCGAATCATTTTGTCTGGTTTTTGAGGTCATTTTTAATCTAACATGCTGTTTTTGTCTGCTACACAGTTGATCATGATAAGTAACACAGACACACAAGCTGTGTGATTATGCAAATGGTGGCATGATTATGTTAATTTAGGGTTAAAGTGACGAGAAGCTGTGATGAAGTTTTTCAGCATGATTATGATTATTACCATGATTTAATACACGTTACATCAGTCTTTCAGTGTTGTGTGATTTGCATGTTATTAAAATCAGACTCAATTTGTTTTATTATTTAGTTTATTTACTTAAATTACAATAATTGTTTGTTATTATTACAGCGTTTTTAATCCTGTTCTACAACTTTTATAACGAACTTTTTACATAAAAAAGAAACTTCGGCTAAATCCGACAGTAATCTTTGCTTAATTATTTTTAATTTTTTTAACTAATTAATTAATTTAATAACAGAGACATTTCAGTCAACATCATTTTGATTCATTCAAATTATCCTTTTTAATGAGATAAATAAATGAAAGATTACTGCAGATTTTTTTATTTTATTTATTTAGTTCATTTAATAATTTAATCCAATAACTTAATATTCACTCTTTTTTTTATTTTTCTTTAATGCATTTATTTCATTTAGATTTATTTAGATAATATATTTAGCAAGTTCTTAAAATTTGGTTTGAAGTTTCTTTTTTTTTTTTTTTTGCTTTTTACAGATCACTTGATTAAAATGGGTTTAATCCAAATCTCAATGTCTACAATTTTAATTAAAATGTGTTTAGTGAATGAAAAGTCATCATAAATATAGACAAAAAAATCATCAATAAATATACACATTTAAATAATAAGTCTAAAAACAGCAGACCTTGCTATTATGTGGGACAAATGCTAGGATAAAAAATAAAAAAAAGTCTAAATAATTTTAAAGAATTGGATAATGTTCATATAGTAAATCTATTTACAGTTATATGGCTATGAATCCATCAGATAGAGCTATATGTTTTAAGAGTGAAAGTTCCTTTTATGGAGTATGGGCTCTATACCAGGAGTACTGTAGCTGTTTTTAGGAGTATGGGCTCTGTACGAGGAGTACAGGAGCTGTTTCAGGAGCATAGGCTCTGTACGAGGAGTATGAAGCTGTTTCTTGGGTATGGGCTCTGTACACTGTGCACAGGAGCTGTTTCAGGAGTATGGGCTCTGTACGAGGAGTATGAAGCTGTTTCAGGAGTATGGGCTCTGTACGAGGAGTATGAAGCTGTTTCAGGAGTATGGGCTCTGTACGAGGAGTATGAAGCTGTTTCAGGAGTATGGGCTCTGTACGAGGAGTATGAAGCTGTTTCAGGAGTATGGGCTCTGTATGAAGAGTACAGGAGCTGTTTCAGGAGTGTGGGCTCTGTATGAGTGTATGAAGCTGTTTAAGGAGTGTGGTCTCTGTATGAGTGTATGAAGCTGTTTAAGGAGTGTGGTCTCTGTATGAGTGTATGAAGCTGTTTAAGGAGTATGGGCTCTGTTTCAGGAGTATGGGCTCTGTTTGAGGAGTACAGGAGCTGTTTCAGGAGTGTGGGC
This sequence comes from Hemibagrus guttatus, assembly GCA_033459395.1. NCBI lineage: Eukaryota > Metazoa > Chordata > Actinopteri > Siluriformes > Bagridae > Hemibagrus > Hemibagrus guttatus. The sequence continues at coordinate 2,368,108 of JAUCMX010000020.1, forward strand.
TCTGTATGAGTGTATGAAGCTGTTTAAGGAGTGTGGTCTCTGTTTCAGGAGTATGGGCTCTGTACGAGGAGTATGAAGCTGTTTCTGGGGTATGGGCTCTGTATGAAGAGTACAGGAGCTGTTTTAGGAGTATGGGCTCTGTATGAAGAGTACAGGAGCTGTTTTAGGAGTATGGGCTCTGTATGAAGAGTACAGGAGCTGTTTACGGAGTATGGGCTCTGTTTGAGGAGTACAGGAGCTGTTTCAGGAGTATGGGCTCTGTATGAGTGTATGAAGCTGTTTACGGAGTATGGGCTCTGTTTGAGGAGTACAGGAGCTGTTTCAGGAGTGTGGACTCTGTATGAGTGTATGAAGCTGTTTAAGGAGTGTGGGATATGTATGAGAAGTATGGGCTCTGTATGAAGAGTACAGGAGCTGTTTCAGGAGTATGGGCTCCGTATGAGGAGTACAGGAGCTGTTTCAGGAGTGTGGACTCTGTATGAGTGTATGAAGCTGTTTAAGGAGTATCGGCTCTGTTTGAGGAGTGAAGGAGCTGTTTCAGGAGTGTTGGCTCTGTATTAGTGTATGAAGCTGTTTAAGGAGTGTGGTCTCTGTTTGAGGAGTATGGGCTCTGTACGAGGAGTATGAAGCTGTTTCTGGGGTATGGGCTCTGTATGAGGAGTACAGGAGCTGTTTTAGGAGTATGGGCTCTGTATGAAGAGTACAGGAGCTGTTTCAGGAGTATGGGCTCTGTATGAGTGTATGAAGCTGTTTAAGGAGTATGGGCTCTGTTTAAGGAGTACAGGAGCTGTTTCAGGAGTGTGGACTCTGTATGAGGAGTACAGGAGCTGTTTCAGGAGTGTGGACTCTGTATGAGGAGTACAGGAGCTGTTTCAGGAGTGTGGACTCTGTATGAAGAGTACAGGAGCTGTTTCAGGAGTGTGGACTCTGTATGAAGAGTACAGGAGCTGTTTCAGGAGTGTGGACTCTGTATGAAGAGTACAGGAGCTGTTTCAGGAGTGTGGACTCTGTTTGAGGAGTACAGGAGCTGTTTCAGGAGTGTGGACTCTGTATGAGGAGTACAGGAGCTGTTTCAGGAGTGTGGACTCTGTATGACGAGTACAGGAGCTGTTTCAGGAGTGTGGACTCTGTATGAAGAGTACAGGAGCTGTTTCAGGAGTGTGGACTCTGTTTGAGGAGTACAGGAGCTGTTTCAGGAGTGTGGACTCTGTATGAGTGTATGAAGCTGTTTAAGGAGTATGGTCTCTGTTTGAGGAGTACAGGAGCTGTTTCAGGAGTGTGGTCTCTGTTTAAGGAGTATGGTCTCTGTATGAGGAGTACAGGAGCTGTTTCAGGAGTATGGGCTCTGTACGACGAGTATGAAGCTGTTTCTGGGGTATGGGCTCTGTTTGAAAAGTACAGGAGCTGTTTCAGGAGTGTGGACTCTGTATGAGTGTATGAAGCTGTTTAAGGAGTGTGGTCTCTGTCTGAGGAGTATGGGCTCTGTTTGAGGAGTGCAGGAGCTATTTCAGGAGTGTGGGCTCTGTACGAGGAGCACGGGAGCTGTTTCAGAAGGCCACTGCTGGTGGCTGTTGGTTGGACTTGGCATGGAAGGGCAAGACCCAGTGCTGTCAGAGGCAGACTCTATGGCACCACCATCTGCTGCCGAGTGAGGAGAGATGATGAAAGATTCAGAGCCTGGGACTCGCTCATCTGTTATCGATTATGCTACAGATGTGCAAGCATCCCGTCCGGAGCCCGGCAGGCCAAGAGGGAGCTGCAGATAAAGCACATGCTGGAGTGGATTCAAACTCAGCAGCACCTGCACTAGCAGACACAGTGAGGAGGTGCGGGAGAGGATTAGGTTTAGATTCTAAAAAGAAAATGTGACCTGTGCTTTTCTCTTTAAATGAATCGGCAAGGTTTAAGAAGTGATTTGAAACCTTTACAAAACCCCTTCTTCAAAGAGAAGACGTGACCTCGATAATTAAAGAACAATGTTCAAATGCATTTCTAATTTTCTACCAGATTGAAAAGCTTTATTATCTGATGGCGGACAAAAAAGAGCCCTCCCCTGAATGGTTTTTGACTCTTGGGCTTCCACGAAACTGGTCATGAATGCACGAACCATCTGTTTCTCTGGCCGCTTGTCAGTGCGAGCGTGGCGGAGACAGCTGCTGCAGTGCTGCCGCTCTCAATGACGAACCGCGCAACCTTTGTTCCCAGAGCAAAATAAAGCTTTGTGCAAAGCCATCGGTGAGGCTGCAGTTGTAGAGAGAAAGGAAATGGGGGAAAATGAGAAGGGATTTTTTTTACGGACAGTGTGGTGCGGTCCATCATGGGTGCGGCGCAGTGGGTGAGAATTTCAGGATGCCAGAGATTTGGCGTGCTGTGTGCCAGTGGGCTGGAGGAGAGGTGAGAGCAGCCAGAGGGCCAGAGATAGACAGACAGAGAGAGAGATAGACAGATAAAAGGAGGAGGGGGTGTCAGTAGGGTGGAGGGACTCTCCTGAATATTACACACTTAAAATATAATCATGTCCTGGCAGCCGGGACACAATCTGCCTGCATATTTCCAAATTAAAAAAAAAAAAAAAAAAAAAAAAAAAAGCATCCAGCATCAGGGACATCAGGGAGGCCAAGCATATTGGGGTATAATTTAATTCTTATCATGTGCAGTCTGTACCCCTGGTGTCTTCCTGCTTTATTTTGCTTTCCTCCACCGTGAAATATCACTTTGATTTTCTATCACTGCCCCTTTATGCAGCACAGGCTATCGCCATCGCCGTGACCTAATTGCATAAATTTGCCCAGCCAGTGCGCTTGACCGTGAAGAAAATCCGATCCGTGATTCGAGGAGACGAGATCAACCTGTCAGGATCGGTCTTTTGTTTCACGTCGCTAATAAATAACAAACGCACAATCCCAAATGAACCCCGAATTGATTTGCTCTGCGGCTTGTAACGTGAAATAATAAAGTAACAATTAAATGAAGATAACAATCGGAGCTGAAAATGTGTCTGCGTCATGAAAAAGACACTTGCACGTTTGCACAAGCATTTATACTGCCGTATGTTTATTCCATTAAGATCGATAAAGTAAAGAGGCTTCGAATCGTCAGGAAACTTTCATATCTAACGTCAAGTCGTGGAAATGTGTGTATGGTCGAGCGAGCATCACAATGAACTCTCTCTCGCTGTCTCTAGCAGGTGAGCTGATCTTAACTTTAAGATATTTTTGGAAAACTAGACCAGCATCAAAGGTCAAATGAGATCCAGGTGAGATTTTTCAGTTTTCTTCATTAATATGTCACAGTTCTGAAAGATAAATTCTGTTGTTGTTGTTGTTGTTGTTGTATACGGTCAGATTTTGGAGCTTAAATGGGAATTGTGGTTCAATCTGAATTGATTTATTTTATGGTTTTTAATACTCTCTAACTCTAATACTACTACTAGAAGAAGAAGAGGAAGATGAAGAAGAAGAATGAAATGCTATCAGGTCTTTAAAGTACATTCAAAAAGGCTTAAAAACATTTCACAGCAGAAGTCTCTCTCTCACTGTCTCTCTCTCTCTCTCCCCCCCCCCCCGTCTGTCTCTCTCTCTCTCTGTCTGTCTCTCTCTCTCTCTCTCTCTCTCTCTCTCTCTCTCTCTCTCTCTCTCTCTCTCTCTCTCTCTCTCTCTCTCTCTCTCCACACCAAGTGAGACAACCTTAACTTAACTTTCTTTAAACCAAAAAACCAAAACCAAACTTCCCTTCAGTTTTCTTGTGTGTTTCAACCTCATAAGATGCCGATAATTCCGGTTCACTTTAGACAAAGTATTAATAAATGTTAGTATTTTTCAGTATTAACTATTCGTTAGTATTTCTCATAAGTATTTGTCAGAAGCATCATAGAGAAATGGTAGAGCGAGCATCACATCAAACCCTCACTCTCTGTCCTCTCTCTCTCTCTCTCTCTCTCTCTCTCTCTCTCTCTCTCTCGACTCTTCAGATAATCGATGGATGGAAGAATAACTTCAGCTATGGTTGAATCTTCATCATGATATTTTGTCTCTGGTACTCGTGCTCATACCGTGATCTTGAAACGATGAACAATTTTAGAACTCGATTCTCACTAGCCGAGAGCGGAGGAGCCGTTCTTATAACCGTGCGTGAAAAAAAAAACATGGCGACTTTAGCAGGAAACAGTTGTGTGCTTTCACACATGGGTCTGAGCGTGACGCTTTTGCGTAGCCTCGGGGAACGGAGACTCTTGTGCGCGACACGAGTCAGACCTGATTAGAGCTGATGGCTTCGTGATGTAGACAAATTGTCACTGAGGGCAGATCAGGAGCTCAGGAAGTGAAAGTCAAAGTGGCGGAGACCTTGTTAGGAATAATTCCGTCCGGGAGACGGAAGTAGCGGAGGATCGGCTAACGATATTTTGGGATGGGATGAAAGCCGTCCCTGGTTGTTGAAAGTCCACACCGCTCTCAATTCTCCTGACAATAGAGTTGACTATTGAGATTCATTCACGATGTCCTGCTTTGTCTCTCGACTTTAGAAAGCTCACAATAGCCCGTGTGGTTATAGACTGCTCTCTTACCACACGGGAGCATAAACATTTAAGCTTCATCCGCGGCTGGAGAACCATATGGAGAGTTAAATAAAACTCAGATCAAGCACAATGATGGCCGCGACTCTTTTGTCACACTGCGGCCTCTCTGAAAGCCAGAGGGAGGAGACGAGAGTTAGATCCCAATAATGAGCTCATGAGGCGTAGGCAAATGAATGTATGGCTCGCTAATGTGGCCATCTATTGAGCCAAGGGAAGTGGCGTGCTATCTAGGGGATTCACCAAGCGCCTCCTTTTACTCTCGGTGTGACGGTTGAGCTTTTTGAAGCCCCCGTCGCCTGCCCAGCGCCGTCCTGTAATCAATGACAGAGACAGTTGACAGATTGTCCAAGCTCGCAGCCTTTGTTGCAGGTTGATGAAGTGAAAGAGCTTGGGCGATAGCCAATGAATAAAGATGTTTGAAGCCAATAAATAAAGCTTATAAGGCCATCAGTGTGACCAGCTCTATGAAAAGAGGGGTTTTTTTCCAAAAAAAAAAAAAAAAAGAAGGAGAAATCCACTGCCTTTGAAGGACTTGTGAAGCCAAAGGCGTCTCATTGCTCAATCAAACAGATTAAGTCAGTCAGACAAGCAGCAATCTGTCCCATTCAATAAAGTTACTTTTGTCATGTGAAATTTCCGAGGGCCTCGTCATGCATGAGGTGGGCTTTTTGCTCTGCTTTTTTTCACACGACTGCTTAAAGTATTATCCAAATCTACTAAAGGCGAGCTGAGACGAGACCTAAAGTTAGTTAGCTCTTCTTTAAATTCATCTTTAGACTTTATTCTCCCTTTCATTTGTAATATTTTTTTTTTTGGTGCCATTGCCGTTTAAAGAGCTCACAAGCCAGTAACGAGGACATCTGTTTTCATATGGTCTTTGACACGTACCACCAGAAATTCCATGTCATCTTGTCCAAACTCGAACGTCGCTGACGGACACCGTCAGATCCTGTGATTGGTTCTGACAAGTCCCTGACAGCTCTGGAGGTGAACAGGGCGCATGACAAAGGGCAAGCACAGGCTGGAACGCTGCCAGCCAAGACAGCCCATGCCGTCCATCCTACCCCCAAACTCTGAGCTTATCGGGTGTGAACCCCGCCCCCCCAAAAAACAATGGCCTCCACAACCTCTCCACACCAATCAGTCCATCAGTGAACTCAGCCCCTCCCCCCAGCAACCACGCCGCCTATCTCCTCCCACTCTGACTAGCACAATAGCCATGCTAGCCACACTTTAACCAACAAACAATCACTCCCACCACCATGATCAATAAAACGAAGATCCGCAGCTTGTGCTTGGAAACACCAGCTTTATCACCATGATGGTGAGCCCCTTACATCCTTTAATCTGGAATAGTTTGGTCTTCCAAACATTCCTGCATTCTTCAGGTGTGTTTTTAGAGATCGCAAACTAATCTTTACGCCATGATACGCTATCAGTATATCCAAAATCACGCAGTATGAACGTCCTTCCTTAAAGCAGCGCTAAATGAACTCCATTTTCTTATAAAGATAAATATATATGTTTGTTATTTTCTTTAAAAGATTTAACGTTGCACTATTGAAAAAATATGGTTTAAAGTGAAGGCAGAACTCCACACATGTACAAGAAATAGAGTTAGATACACAATTTCCTACTTCCTGTATATCCTGAGTGACAGATGTCTCGTCCAGTCAGAGGGAAGAATTCCATTTGCAAACTTTCCGCTTCGTCCGAATTCTCCTTGCGTTTTTCTGATTTGTTTTTTTTTGCACTTCTCAGCCACCGTAGATTGTTCATCAGGTTTCAATTCATTTCCTCACACAACAGTGCAGGTTACAATTTAACGAGGAAAAAACATGTAACGGTCGTAAGGGTGATGTTTTCCACCTGCGTGGAGGCGGAAGGAGTCTCCAGTGCCAGTGCTTTGTAACAGTCTTATTAACTTCAAGTGAAAAGTCAGATCACGGCTGTAACAAGAAATAACTGAGTTAGATTAAAAAAAAAAGGACGATGTTATTAAATCATGAATAATAAATCAGCAAAGTGAGTCATTTTTTTTAGAATAACCGATCATATTTAAATAACTATAATAAAAATTTCAACTTGCTTTCTTTCTCATTATTCAGGATCTATAAGCTGTTTATAAGCTCAGTTTTAAACCCTTATTCCGGATGATGCCAGACACTAGTATATAAAAAAAAAAAAAATTTTTTTTTTTTTTTTATATATATATATATATATATTTATATATAAACAAAAACATATGCAGAAACACTTTAATTTTAAGTGGACTAGTGATTAGCATGAGCTTTTTTTTTCTCCCTACGATGTTGTGTCTTAATTCTGTTTGAAGGAAGTCAGAAGATGCTGCAGGACCACAGATTTGATGGTGAATATAAAGAGGACCACCTGCCATCTGGGGCTCCCACACTCACAGCCATCGAGCTTTTTCTTTGACATCAAGTGTTGAACAGATTTTTGGCTTCGTTTCATCGTTAGCACTTTTTTTTCCCCCTCTGTCCCCTGACACATATTTACAATTGTCCTATGGAAAGATGACTCATGTGACGTCTTTAGCATGAAGGATTGAAGGTTTTTTTTTTTGGGTTTTTTTTCCAAGTGTGTAGGCTTTTCATTTAAATAAATCAGACTATGTACAAGATATTGGTACAAATCACCAATATTTGACTTCCTGCTTGCTTTATGCATCATTGATAACACTAATCGATAATTACGTCATGAACACACACGTGAGAGAATTGTCCGGAAATATTTCACCAAGAATTTATGAAAGCTAAATTCTTCTAGCATTAATATTATGTTAATATATAATGTACTGCTTATGACGGTTATTTGTTATAAATATACACAGATCAGGCATAACATTATGACCACCTGCGTAATATTGTGATGGTCCACCTTTAGCTGTCAAAACAGACCTGACCTGTCATGCACTGTGTATTACACCTTTGTGTATAGGTGTATAGACACCTTTCTATCAGAACCAGCATTAACGTCTTCAGCAATTTGAGCAACAGTAGCTAGTCTGTTGGATCGGACCACACGGGCCAGCCTTTGCTCCCCATGTGCATCAATGAGCCTTGGCCGCCCGTGACCCTGTTGCCGGTTCACCACTGTTCCTTCCTTGGAGCACTTTTGATAGATACTGACCACTGCAGACCGGGAACACCCCACAAGAGCTGCAGTTTTGGAGATGCTCTGATCCAGTGGTCTAGCCATCACAGTTTGGCCCTTGCTCAAATCCAAACTCGCTCAAATCCTTACGCTTGTCCATTTTTCCTGCTTCTAACACATCAACTTTGAGGACAAAATGTTCACTTGCTGCCTAATATATTATTTTCTTTGAAACTGTTCAAAAAATTTTTAAATACACTTTTAAACTCTCTATATGCTTTTCTCACACCTCCAGGGCTGGGGGATTGATTCCTGTGTGTGTGTGTGTGTGTGTGTGTGTGTGTGTGTGTGTGTGTTCTCCCTATGCTTCGAGGGATTCTTTTGAGTTCCCTGGTTTCCTCCCTGTGTTTTAGGCTGATTGGCATCTCTAAATTATCTATAGTATGTGTGCATGTGTGTGTGTGTGTGTGTGTGTGTGTGTGTGTGTGTGTGTGTGTGCATGTTCTCCCCATGCTTCGAGGGATTTTTTTGATTTCTCTGGTTTCCTCCCTCAGTCCAAAGACGTGTTGTAGGCTGTGTTGTAGGCATCTCTGATTTATCCATAGTGTGTGAGTGTGTGTGTGTGAGTGTGTGTGTGTGTGTGTGTGTTTCTGCACTGAGTTGGACTGACACCGTATCTGGGATGTCCTCTATCATGTGCACCGTGTCCCGAACAGTAAAGATTAGTTTGCGATCTCTAAAAACACACCAGGAATGTTTAGAAGACCAAACTATTCCAGATTAAAGGATGTAAGGAGCGCTATAAGACTAGAGCTGCGTTCATACACACACCAATCCTTTTTATACTGCTGCAGCCTGCTGGACTTCCTGTATATCCTGAGTGACCGATGTCTTGTCCAATCAGAGGGAAGAATTCCATTCGCAAACTAAACCTATCTGTTCTGTTTTGTCTAAATTGTCCTTGTGTTTTTGGATTTATTTTGTTTTCTGGTTAGAAAGAAAACTCAAATGGAGGGAATTCACGATGGTGTGTTAATGCTACCATGTGACCGGTGCTGTCTGACATCTTTACAGGAAACATAATACTACACATTGCCGGCATAATTCAATTCAGTTTGTTGAATGGAAATCACTAAAGAGTGAATGTTTGTTTCAAATCCCCTTTCCTCCTCCACCCCAAGTGGCTGTTTATATGATGTATGAGTCCCAAAGAGATCTGAAAAACACCACTGAAACACTTCGCACAAGTTTTGGGATTTCATTCACCACCAAATGGCGACAAAGATGTCGCATGCTGAAGCACCAGAACTGAACAGAACAGAAATGAAATGTTTTTGATTGAACTCAAAACAAATCTCTCTTAACTCTTTTTAAGATCTGATGATCAGCACTAGAAATGAAATTTTTGGTCAGTTGAATGCACTTTGAATGCAACGACAGCAGAAATACAAACAGCAGACATCCAGACATAACTGGAAATTTACCCAGAATCTTTCGTGATTGAAAATGGAATAAAAACACGAGATGTGTGTCTTCGTATTCATGTATTTCGAGTTGCTTCCCTATTTCAAATGCAATCTATTAAATCAGTTCTGTCTGATTCATCCTTCCAGTGTTAGGGCAATGCATGCTGGGAAAGATCGGCGTGTAATAAAATCCGCAAACCCTTTTTTTCCCTAGACGCAGACTGCTGAACATTCACCTTTTAAAACTGTTCAGAAATAACCAGTTATAAATCACACGTAGACTTTTCCTCTCTGCATCGTAATTCCGCGTGCTGAGATTCAAAACGACCCTGTGACGGCGTACCCATAATCCTCCTGTCCTCTGGCCCTGGTGCTATCACGAGTCCTGCGGTGACATTGCTGCGAGACGGCGGTCAGCTGTAAATTTACCGCTCCTCCTGCTCTTATCGTAAATTGATAGAGCGTGTGCGAGTGGGCAGTAACACAGGCGTATAAAGCATCCGCTCCTCTGTTTAGCCATCGATAGAAACACATTGATTCTCCTCCTGTCGTTCGGGGCTGTGAAAATTATAATACGGAACAGAGATTAGACGGAAATTATCGTGGCCCCAAGGCATTTACGCAGGCACTGAGAGGAAGGAGGGGGAAAAAAAAGGCTTCAGCCCACAAATAATGATAATACATTAGGTTCTGTGCGATTGGTATTATTGCTGTACATTATGTATGTTCCATTTATACGACCTCAGACGCTGCAGCCACGCTGATGGATAGGTAATTATTCTCTGCGCCAATGAACACTTATCAGGCTCACCGCTGTTTATTGCCAAAATGAAGAGCACTTGTCAGTCAAGGTCACCGCTTTGTGTGTCCTTTTTAATAGTTCTTTCACAGTTGTTGAACCTTGCATGTGGGCTCTTTAAGCGCGCCGCAGCACTGGCAGGGTCTTTATGAAGCCGTAGAGTTTGTCTGCCCAGAGGGAGAGCTGTGCTTTATTAATCACGCTCTTTTTTGGGCTCGGAGAAGGTTTTCCTGGAAAAGACGACAGATAAAAAAAAAAAGGCGGGTATTAATGTTGATCAGAGTGGGAATGTAATAATCTGTAAACATGTAACCTTAGCGCTTTGTGTGTGTGTGTGTGTGTGTGTGTGTGTGTGTAGAGTAAGTTCAGCTGGCAGGAACCAAAAAAACTTAACCAGGGGGCCAATATTTATGCATGAATGATTTTGCCGCACCAGCCAACACTAAAATTACACATAGTCCACTCTGCAGGACATGCGCTGGCCCTGGGACAAGAAAGGCACTCTGGTTTTTTGCTTCCTCAGCATTATGTTGCTTTAAGACTCGGATTTTGGGCCCGGTCTGATGTTCTGGTGTCAGTTTGATTTGTTTCTGAGACCATGTCACGTGCAGTCCATACACCATGAAGAAAGACGATAGACATGTACAGTAGCTGCTGGGATGCTGGATCTAACGTCTATTCCCGGGTTGGAATTCCGGAAGCAGGAATACGGTGTAGATGGGAAGCTAGTCTATCACAGGACACGCTTTCACACTCATTCACACCTCAGAGGATGTCAGTGAGCCGAGCCGAGCCACCTAACAGCATGTTTTTGGATATTGAGAGGAAACCTGAGAAACCGAAGGAAACTCCAGGCGGAAAACATGTGTGAAACTCCGGACAGGAAACTCCTGAGCTTGGGATGGAACTGCGGCTCTGTCTGGAGGCTAATGACCTTTCTAACAACTCCATTTTGTAGCAGTGTAGGATTTCAGGATGATATTTCAGGATTTATTTATTTATTAAGCTAGCTAGCTAGCTAAATGCTTAGAGAGAGATTATTATAAATTATGATAGTGTGAGTATAAGTAGGGCATTGGTGGCTCAGTGGTAGGTTTCTCACCTACCATGTGGAAGGCCCGGGTTCCATTCCCAGGCAATGCCCAAACCCCAGCCACTTGATGCAGTGTCGGTCCCAAGCCCGGAAAAATGGGAGGGTTGCGTCAGGATGGGCATCCGGCGTAAAACATTTGTCAAGTTGTTGTGCGGACCAGTTGGTCCACTGTGGCGACCCTGAACAGGGAGCAGCCGAAAGCATGAGAGTGTGAGTATATATGTAATTATAAACACCCGAGTGTGATTATAAATGATTATAAACACCAGAGTGTGATTATAAATGATTATAAACACCAGAGAGTGTGATTATAAATGATTATAAACTCCGGAGTGTGATTATAAATGATTATAAACACCAGAGAGTGTGATTATAAATGATTATAAACACCAGAGAGTGTGATTATAAATGATTATAAACACCAGAGAGTGTGATTATAAATGATTATAAACTCCGGAGTGTGATTATAAATGATTATAAACACCAGAGAGTGTGATTATAAATGATTATAAACACCAGAGTGTGATTATAAATGATTATAAACACCAGAGAGTGTGATTATAAATGATTATAAACTCCGGAGTGTGATTATAAATGATTATAAACACCAGAGAGTGTGATTATAAATGATTATAAACACCAGAGAGTGTGATTATAAATGATTATAAACTCCAGAGTGTGATTATAAATGATTATAAACACCAGAGAGTGTGATTATAAATGATTATAAACACCAGAGAGTGTGATTATAAATGATTATAAACACCAGAGAGTGTGATTATAAATGATTATAAACACCAGAGAGTGTGATTATAAATGATTATAAACACCAGAGAGTGTGATTATAAATGATTATAAACACCAGAGTGTGTGATTATAAATGATTATAAACACCAGAGAGTGTGATTATAAATGATTATAAACTCCGGAGTGTGATTATAAATTATTATAAACACCAGAGTGTGATTACAAATCATTATAAACTCTGGAGAGTGTGATTATAAATGATTATAAACTCCGGAGTGTGATTATAAATTATTATAAACACCAGAGTGTGATTATAAATCATTACAAACTCTGGAGAGTGTGATTATAAATGATTATAAACACCAGAATGTGATTATAAATGATTATAAACACCAGAGTGTGATTGTAAATGATTATAAACACCAGAGAGTGTGATTATAAATGATTATAAACACCAGAGTGTGATTATAAATGATTATAAACACCAGAGAGTGTGATTATAAATGATTATAAACACCAGAGTGTGTGATTATAAATGATTATAAACACCAGAGAGTGTGATTATAAATGATTATAAACTCCGGAGTGTGATTATAAATTATTATAAACACCAGAGTGTGATTACAAATCATTATAAACTCTGGAGAGTGTGATTATAAATGATTATAAACTCCGGAGTGTGATTATAAATTATTATAAACACCAGAGTGTGATTATAAATCATTATAAACTCTGGAGAGTGTGATTATAAATGATTATAAACACCAGAATGTGATTATAAATGATTATAAACACCAGAGTGTGATTGTAAATGATTATAAACACCAGAGAGTGTGATTATAAATGATTATAAACACCAGAGAGTGTGATTATAAATGATTATAAACACCAGAGAGTGTGATTATAAATGATTATAAACACCAGAGAGTGTGATTATAAATGATTATAAACACCAGAGAGTGTGATTGTAAATGATTATAAACACCAGAGAGTGTGATTATAAATGATTATAAACACCAGAGTGTGATTATAAATGATTATAAACACCAGAGAGTGTGATTATAAATGATTATAAACACCAGAGAGTGTGATTATAAATGATTATAAACACCAGAGAGTGTGATTATAAATGATTATAAACACCAGAGAGTGTGATTATAAATGATTATAAACACCAGAGTGTGATTATAAATGATTATAAACACCAGAGAGTGTGATTATAAATGATTATAAACACCAGAGTGTGATTATAAATGATTATAAACACCAGAGAGTGTGATTATAAATGATTATAAACACCAGAGTGTGATTATAAATGATTATAAACACCAGAGAGTGTGATTATAAATGATTATAAACACCAGAGAGTGTGATTATAAATGATTATAAATTAATATAAACACCAGAGAGTGTGATTATAAATGATTATAAACACCAGAGTGTGATTATAAATGATTATAAACACCAGAGAGTGTGATTATAAATGATTATAAACACCAGAGAGTGTGATTATAAATGATTATAAACACCAGAGAGTGTGATTATAAATGATTATAAACACCAGAGAGTGTGATTATAAATGATCAAAATTAATATAAACACCAGAGAGTGTGATTATAAATGATTATAAACACCAGAGAGTGTGATTATAAATGATTATAAACACCAGAGAGTGTGATTATAAATGATTATAAACACCAGAGAGTGTGATTATAAATGATTATAAACACCAGAGAGTGTGATTATAAATGATTATAAACACCAGAGAGTGTGATTATAAATGATTATAAACACCAGAGTGTGATTATAAATGATTATAAACACCAGAGAGTGTGATTATAAATGATTATAAACTCTGGAGAGTGTGATTATAAATGATTATAAACTCCGGAGTGTGATTATAAATGATTATAAACACCAGAGAGTGTGATTATAAATGATTATAAACACCAGAGAGTGTGATTATAAATGATTATAAACTCCAGAGTGTGATTATAAATGATTATAAACACCAGAGAGTGTGATTATAAATGATTATAAACACCAGAGAGTGTGATTATAAATGATTATAAACACCAGAGAGTGTGATTATAAATGATTATAAACACCAGAGTGTGTGATTATAAATGATTATAAACACCAGAGAGTGTGATTATAAATGATTTAAACTCCGGAGTGTGATTATAAATTATTATAAACACCAGAGTGTGTGATTATAAATGATTATAAACACCAGAGAGTGTGATTATAAATGATTATAACTCCGGAGTGTGATTATAAATTATTATAAACACCAGAGTGTGATTATAAATCATTATAAACTCTGGAGAGTGTGATTATAAATGATTATAAACACCAGAATGTGATTATAAATGATTATAAACACCAGAGTGTGATTGTAAATGATTATAAACACCAGAGAGTGTGATTATAAATGATTATAAACACCAGAGAGTGTGATTATAAATGATTATAAACACCAGAGAGTGTGATTATAAATGATTATAAACACCAGAGAGTGTGATTATAAATGATTATAAACACCAGAGAGTGTGATTGTAAATGATTATAAACACCAGAGAGTGTGATTATAAATGATTATAAACACCAGAGTGTGATTATAAATGATTATAAACACCAGAGAGTGTGATTATAAATGATTATAAACACCAGAGAGTGTGATTATAAATGATTATAAACACCAGAGAGTGTGATTATAAATGATTATAAACACCAGAGAGTGTGATTATAAATGATTATAAACACCAGAGTGTGATTATAAATGATTATAAACACCAGAGAGTGTGATTATAAATGATTATAAACACCAGAGTGTGATTATAAATGATTATAAACACCAGAGAGTGTGATTATAAATGATTATAAACACCAGAGTGTGATTATAAATGATTATAAACACCAGAGAGTGTGATTATAAATGATTATAAACACCAGAGAGTGTGATTATAAATGATTATAAATTAATATAAACACCAGAGAGTGTGATTATAAATGATTATAAACACCAGAGTGTGATTATAAATGATTATAAACACCAGAGAGTGTGATTATAAATGATTATAAACACCAGAGAGTGTGATTATAAATGATTATAAACACCAGAGAGTGTGATTATAAATGATTATAAACACCAGAGAGTGTGATTATAAATGATCAAAATTAATATAAACACCAGAGAGTGTGATTATAAATGATTATAAACACCAGAGAGTGTGATTATAAATGATTATAAACACCAGAGAGTGTGATTATAAATGATTATAAACACCAGAGAGTGTGATTATAAATGATTATAAACACCAGAGAGTGTGATTATAAATGATTATAAACACCAGAGAGTGTGATTATAAATGATTATAAACACCAGAGTGTGATTATAAATGATTATAAACACCAGAGAGTGTGATTATAAATGATTATAAACTCTGGAGAGTGTGATTATAAATGATTATAAACTCCGGAGTGTGATTATAAATGATTATAAACACCAGAGAGTGTGATTATAAATGATTATAAACACCAGAGAGTGTGATTATAAATGATTATAAACTCCAGAGTGTGATTATAAATGATTATAAACACCAGAGAGTGTGATTATAAATGATTATAAACACCAGAGAGTGTGATTATAAATGATTATAAACACCAGAGAGTGTGATTATAAATGATTATAAACACCAGAGTGTGTGATTATAAATGATTATAAACACCAGAGAGTGTGATTATAAATGATTAAAAAACTCCGGTGTGTGATTATAAATTATTATAAACACCAGAGTGTGTGATTATAAATGATTATAAACACCAGAGAGTGTGATTATAAATGATTATAAACTCCGGAGTGTGATTATAAATTATTATAAACCCCAAAGAGTGTGATTACAAATCATTATAAACTCTGGAGAGTGTGATTAAAAATGATTATAAACACCAGAGTGTGATTATAAATGATTATAAACACCAGAGTGTGATTGTAAATGATTATAAACACCAGAGAGTGTGATTATAAATGATTATAAACACCAGAGAGTGTGATTATAAATGATTATAAACACCAGAGAGTGTGATTATAAATGATTATAAACACCAGAGTGTGATTATAAATGATTATAAACACCAGAGAGTGTGATTATAAATGATTATAAACACCAGAGTGTGATTATAAATGATTATAAACACCAGAGAGTGTGATTATAAATGATTATAAACACCAGAGTGTGATTATAAATGATTATAAACACCAGAGAGTGTGATTATAAATGATTATAAACACCAGAGAGTGTGATTATAAATGATTATAAACACCAGAGAGTGTGATTATAAATGATTATAAACACCAGAGTGTGATTATAAATGATTATAAACACCAGAGAGTGTGATTGTAAATGATTATAAACACCAGAGAGTGTGATTATAAATGATTATAAACACCAGAGAGTGTGATTATAAATGATTATAAACACCAGAGTGTGATTATAAATGATTATAAACACCAGAGAGTGTGATTGTAAATGATTATAAACACCAGAGAGTGTGATTATAAATGATTATAAACACCAGAGAGTGTGATTATAAATGATTATAAACACCAGAGTGTGATTATAAATGATTATAAACACCAGAGAGTGTGATTGTAAATGATTATAAACACCAGAGAGTGTGATTATAAATGATTATAAACACCAGAGTGTGATTATAAATGATTATAAACACCAGAGAGTGTGATTATAAATGATTATAAACACCAGAGAGTGTGATTATAAATGATTATAAACACCAGAGAGTGTGATTATAAATGATTATAAACACCAGAGAGTGTGATTATAAATGATTATAAACACCAGAGTGTGATTATAAATGATTATAAACACCAGAGAGTGTGATTATAAATGATTATAAACACCAGAGTGTGATTATAAATGATTATAAACACCAGAGAGTGTGATTATAAATGATTATAAACACCAGAGTGTGATTATAAATGATTATAAACACCAGAGAGTGTGATTATAAATGATTATAAACACCAGAGAGTGTGATTATAAATGATTATAAATTAATATAAACACCAGAGAGTGTGATTATAAATGATTATAAACACCAGAGTGTGATTATAAATGATTATAAACACCAGAGAGTGTGATTATAAATGATTATAAACACCAGAGAGTGTGATTATAAATGATTATAAACACCAGAGAGTGTGATTATAAATGATTATAAACACCAGAGAGTGTGATTATAAATGATCAAAATTAATATAAACACCAGAGAGTGTGATTATAAATGATTATAAACACCAGAGAGTGTGATTATAAATGATTATAAACACCAGAGAGTGTGATTATAAATGATTATAAACACCAGAGAGTGTGATTATAAATGATTATAAACACCAGAGAGTGTGATTATAAATGATTATAAACACCAGAGAGTGTGATTATAAATGATTATAAACACCAGAGTGTGATTATAAATGATTATAAACACCAGAGAGTGTGATTATAAATGATTATAAACTCTGGAGAGTGTGATTATAAATGATTATAAACTCCGGAGTGTGATTATAAATGATTATAAACACCAGAGAGTGTGATTATAAATGATTATAAACACCAGAGAGTGTGATTATAAATGATTATAAACTCCAGAGTGTGATTATAAATGATTATAAACACCAGAGAGTGTGATTATAAATGATTATAAACACCAGAGAGTGTGATTATAAATGATTATAAACACCAGAGAGTGTGATTATAAATGATTATAAACACCAGAGTGTGTGATTATAAATGATTATAAACACCAGAGAGTGTGATTATAAATGATTATAAACTCCGGAGTGTGATTATAAATTATTATAAACACCAGAGTGTGTGATTATAAATGATTATAAACACCAGAGAGTGTGATTATAAATGATTATAAACTCCGGAGTGTGATTATAAATTATTATAAACACCAGAGTGTGATTACAAATCATTATAAACTCTGGAGAGTGTGATTATAAATGATTATAAACACCAGAGTGTGATTATAAATGATTATAAACACCAGAGTGTGATTGTAAATGATTATAAACACCAGAGAGTGTGATTATAAATGATTATAAACACCAGAGAGTGTGATTATAAATGATTATAAACACCAGAGAGTGTGATTATAAATGATTATAAACACCAGAGTGTGATTATAAATGATTATAAACACCAGAGAGTGTGATTATAAATGATTATAAACACCAGAGTGTGATTATAAATGATTATAAACACCAGAGAGTGTGATTATAAATGATTATAAACACCAGAGTGTGATTATAAATGATTATAAACACCAGAGAGTGTGATTATAAATGATTATAAACACCAGAGAGTGTGATTATAAATGATTATAAACACCAGAGAGTGTGATTATAAATGATTATAAACACCAGAGTGTGATTATAAATGATTATAAACACCAGAGAGTGTGATTGTAAATGATTATAAACACCAGAGAGTGTGATTATAAATGATTATAAACACCAGAGAGTGTGATTATAAATGATTATAAACACCAGAGTGTGATTATAAATGATTATAAACACCAGAGAGTGTGATTGTAAATGATTATAAACACCAGAGAGTGTGATTATA
>JAUCMX010000020.1:2391561-2399061 GCA_033459395.1 Hemibagrus guttatus
GGAAGCCCCATCGTGTATTTTAGAGGATCTGTTGCTTACATCTTGGTACCAGATACCACAGGACACCTTCAGAGGTCTCGTAGAGACTGCGCCTCGACGGATACGAGCTGTTTAGGTGGATCTACAGAATATTACGCAGGTGGTTTTAATGTAATGGCTGATCAGTGTGAATGTTGAGCCCACTTGTTCACTGATCGATTGATTGATTGATTGATTGATTGATTGATTGATTGATTGGTGAGGGGAAGTGTTCATGTGACTGCAGGTGAACCACACTGACATCTGACATTGACATTATCTGTCTCTATTTTGTGCTCAAGTTATTCCTGTTTTTTTTCCTTATTTGGATTTTGACCCAAAAATGGGCGTGGCCTAAACCACTACCAGTTAGATAGGAACCCTACTACCGTGTCCCCCAGAAACACTGACAAACTGTTAAAACATAACCCCAGATGTCAGAAATGTCAGACCTTCAACTTCAGCTACACCACTTCAAAAAGTTCCAGATGTTCAGTTACAGATGTGCGCATCTTTATTTCAGCAAACAAAACTTAATGTCTATTTTATACTTATACATGATGTCATAAACGCTTCTGGGATTCACTTTGAGAACCGGACAAATGAAGAAGAAGCATTTTATTTTTGTCACATACACATTACAGCCTTTTTTTTGTTAGTTCAAAGCACAGGGTCAGTCATGATGCTCCAGAACCCCCTGGAGCAGAGAAGGTTAAGGGCCTTGCTCAGGGGCCCCACAGTGGCAGCTTGGCAGTGCTGGGGCTTGAAACTCAACTTTCTGAGCAACATCCCAGAGCCTTAACCACTTACCACTGCCCAGCAATCAGTACACCAATCTCTGTGCTTTGTGTTATTTTTGGTTTGCAACACAATGCTGTTTTTTTATACAGTGTTACCAAACATGGGCGTAGCACTTCAACCGAAAATATTTTATTTTGTAAAGAGACCACCTCGAAGCGGTGACATCGTGGCCTCTGAGCGCCTGAACACGGTTTGAATGACAGATAAAGAGAGCGAACACATCAAGCAGGTGTTTGAAAGAAAGATGTATGTTGTGAATAGATGGCGAGAGCAGGACGGAGATGAGAGGCTACAGTGTGCTGATGTCCACCTCCAGATCCCTGAGGTCACCAACCCGCAGGATTAAACCTAATAACCGTCGGCTTTGTAAACAAAAACCTCCTCGCTCCTGAAGAACGTCTCATTTCTGCTGAGCAGACAGCTGTTCTGTAACATATTGCAAATCCATTATTCAGACATCTCTCCGCTGCCCGCGTTATGTCAAAGTGCTTTAAAGCATTTCCGTCGCAGAGCTCCGAGATGAAATTTGTTAAGAGCTTGACAGAAACTCCTCAGAAACATGGATTTAGCAGCAAGTGATTTGTTTAGCAGTCGGTTTTTACATCGCTTCATGCTTGTACAGCAGCGTCGGGGTACAGCTATGTGAATATTTTAACATCGTTTCTAAAAAAGCGTATTAAAGGAAATCTTTTACGGGCTTAAAGGTGCAGTAGCTGATTTTTTCTTGTACAAATAACCTGGAGGATTTATAGAACATACAACAAAAAAAAAAAAAACAACAACAAAAAACAAACAAACAGTGAATTAAGACGTGGATTTAGCAAAAGTCTTGGATTGGATGCGCGTCCTGTCAATCATTTTCTAGACACTCTACAGTCTATTAAAAGCATTTCATTTTGCACTCCTATGATATTTTAAATGCTTTTTTTCGTGCATCTCAAAGCCTTTAAAATCTGTGTTGTTGATATAACATTGTTATTGTAAACAGACATTAATAAAATGTTCAGTTTTATTTTTCTTTGAGATCTGAACTCGCCGTTTCTATAAAGATTGGGGCAGATCCTGGGGGCGGAGCTTTGTGAACCCAACTATTTATTTATTCATTCATTCATTGTCTGCCGCTTATCCGAACTACACTCGGGTCACTGGGAGCCTGTGCCTATCTCAGGCATCATAGGGGGATCAGAGTACGCGGAGGAAACCCCCGAGGCACGGGGAGAACATGCAAACTCCACACACACGGCGGAGGCGGGAATCGAACCCCCAACCCTGGAGGTGTGAGGCAAACGTGCTAACCACTAAGCCACTGTGCCATTTATTTATTTGTTTATTTATTTATTGATTTATTTATTTATGTGTTTGTTTGTTTGTTTTTTAAATTACCTATTAGTTTAATTTACTTGTTAATATGTTTTTGTTTGTTGGTTGTTTTTTTATTTTTTATTTGTTTATTTGATTTGTTTGATTGTTTTTTGTTTGTTTGTTTTTGGCTTGTTTGTTTTGTTTATTTATTTGATTCTTTGGTTGGTTTTTTGTTTATTCTTTTATTTGTTTGTTTTGTTGTTTTTTTGTTCATTTAGTTGTTTATTTATTTGTTTGTTTGTTTTGCTTGTTTTTTGGTTTGTTGGTTGGTTTTTTCTATATTTATTTATTTATTTGTTTGTTTGGTTGTTTTTTTGTATATTCATTTATTTGTTTGTTTTGTTGTTTGTTTTCTGGTCGTTTAGTTTTTTGTTTGTTTATTTATTTATTTGATTGTTTGTTTGTTTGTTTCTTTCTTTGTTGTTGTTGTTGGAAGACGTAATGGACCTTTAAAACATTTCTGGGTGGAAGTATTAATGTGATTGCAGGTGAACCACATTGACCCTATCTGTATCCGTATGTATTTTTAAAAAAAGTTATTCCGGTTTTTTTCCTTATTTGGATTTGGACCCAAAATGGGCATGGCCTAGACCACCTACAGTTAGATTTTAACCCTACTACCATGTCCCCCAGAAACACTGACAAACTGTTAAAACACAACCCCAGATGTTGAAATATCAGACCTTCAACCTCAGGTACACCACTCCAAAAAGTTCCAGATGTTCAGTTACAGATGTGCGCATCTTTATTTCAGCGAATTCTCCATCTTATCAGTGGGAACCATACAGAACTGCTATTTCAGCTCTGTCTCCATCAAGCTGCAGCCGCAGGGTCGGAGCTCGGAGCTCAGAGCGGTGGCGTAATGATGGATGCGCTGGCTGAAATCATCTCTCAGCATCTTCCAGGAAGTCCTGCAAAAATCGCTGGGATCTCCAGAACCCTTGGCGGCAAGTTGTAGGATACCATTAAAAAGACTGAAATGCGATTATATTTTTGTGATGGTTTATAAGGTCAGGCTAAAGAGATGTGACATATAAATTACTCTCCCTCTTTGCTTCTAATGCGACTCGTCATCCTGAGGGAATCTTCAGGACAGAGCAAATGACAACTACTTCCGGATAATGGAGCAACGATTTAGCGAGTCGTCTCTGTAGTCTGAATGGAAATGTCAGAAATGTAGAACGATCAGCTTCGGAAAATAAGCGGGAGAGAAATTCCAAACCCTCTAGCTTCTACTTAAATACAAAAGATGACATTTACATCAGCGTCCACCTCTCCGCCGCCCGCCTCTCGGCTGACAGGAGGATGATCTTTGGTCGTACCTCGGTGTTGTGAAGGTGTCGCTCGGTGTTTTGTGTTTGTAACGTTGGTGTGGTAGCGTTGTCTCTCGGACAGTTTGTGGGAAGCCCCCTGGAGAGTGACATTTCCGCAGGCGAGCGCCGGTCTGTAATGTGACTGTCGGGTGAGCCTCGCGGTCTAGCATCACGTCTGGCGTTGCCCACCTCTCATCCTGCGTCTGTTTCACAGGACAGACCTCCTACCTCTCTGGAGCTCAGACCTGGAGCGCTGATTCTGAGCTAGTCGCCATGACGATTATGTAGTCTAGCAGCCAGAAACTAGCGTATCTCCTCAGCAGACAATAAACTCGTTGAGAAAAATACCTATATCTATCTATCTATCTATCTATCTATCTATCTATCTATCTATCTATCTATCTATCTATCGTCTAATACTATGGTTTCCATGGTAACAGTCTGCACAGCAACTTGTGTATGTACAGTTACAGCACATCCTGCATATTTACCATTTAAAAGGTAATATCTGTCTCTTAACTTTAATGGAAGGAGTCTCCAGTGTCAGAGCAGGTAAAATATTCAGGGCAGGGTTCTCAGAGTTGCCAAGGTTACAGTTTTGATGCCATTTTTTGGGGTTAGTGTTAAAATTGAACTCAGACCATAGGTAATAATAAAGTTGAATAAAGTTTAGCCAACGTCTTGTTCACCAAAATGACACAAGACTGCGATTGTGTACAAGGTTGTGTACTCTGTTTCCATAATGCTAGCTAACTTAGTTTAGCTAAATCTCTTTTCACATTTCTAGCTAACAAAAGCATGCTCTCTTTTCCCAATGCTAACTTCAGTGTAATCTTTTTTTCTACAACCCTAGCTAATTTTAACGAAAACTTTTTCCACAATGCTAGATAACTTTAGCTTTTTCCCACCTCACCTTTTCTTATTCTGTTTCCATGTCTATATTTTCCGCCAATCTCATTTTATTCCATTGTTTGTTTGGTTTTTTTTGTTTTTTACAATGCTAGTCAAAATTAGCCTTCTTAGAGTAACTCTTCCCATAATGCTAACTTTGTAGTTCACAATGCTATTGTACTTTAGCTTAATGTTTTTTTTCCCACAATTCTATTGTGGATATTTTTATATAGTGTCCATGTAATGTTAATAGATCTGTACATTTTATTTATTTATTTATTTATTTATATTATAAGGTCATTAGTGGTTAGTCCTGGCTTTACATCATTTTTTACTTCTGCACTAAAACTATCAGCCTTTTTCATCAGAGTCTGATCTTCCTCCTGTCATCTCCTGCTCCCGTTACTCCTCTCTGAATCCACTTTAAAGCAGCTCACGTTGAAAACCGGCCAAGTTCCTGCGCTGGTCAGTGATTTTCCTGATTGCGGCGCAGTCCTTGACGAGGCAGCGGCTGTCATGTGAAGCTAGCATGGGGGACATCCACGTCAGCTCGATGAAGACCTCAAACCATACGCAGGTCCACCAGCGACCTGTGCGAGGAAATGCTGCAGTAATTGCTGTGGTGTGGTGGTGAGGAAGGACGTGTCGTCCCCCGAGACGTCGTCTCTGCACACCTCCGGCACACGTCACTGTCAGGAAAGCAGAAAAATCTCTTTAACAAGCGCACTGTTATGTAAACGTCTTTACATCGCGTCCAGGCATCTCAGAGGTCGTATCAGAGGTTTAACTTTCCGCAAACCGCCGTACTAAACTCTGTGATGTTTACACAAATATCAATCAGTGCTGTTTAATCGGTCCAGTGAGCACGCGGTCGAACGCAGCTCCCAGTCTCATGCTTGTCACATCCCAGTAAAACACACTGCTCGTTAAATTCATTCTGTTACGTTCAGATCGGACACAGCGTCTGATCCGTATCAGCTTCACATCCAGAGTTGTTTACGTTTCGAGAGCGTAAACATGCACTCGAAATTCACCAAATTCTCTGTTTTAAATATTCAACAGCAAATCAATTTCAGCCGAGTGACGCGCTAGCCGACGTCGACGTCTAGCATTTATTTTTAATCGGCTCATTAAGGCTTAATTACGATGATAAACGTCTTCGGCAAGGACGTGTCGGGAAAACCTAAACTAAAGCTAATAATAGGTAGCAAATGACAGAAATTTTAATTGTGTAGAGAATTTTCCTGAAAACTTCTCATAGAATTTATAGAACATCTTTGGGATGAATTAGAGCGGAGACTGCGAGCCAGGCCAAAACTGGGATGTCTGCCTTTACATGCACATGAATGTAATATGGAGTTGACCCATCCTTTGCAGCTATAACAGCTTCTGGGAAGGCTTTCCACAAGGTTTAGTTTATGGAAATTTTTGCCCGTTCCTCTAGAAGTGCATTTGTGAGGTCAGGCACTGATGTTAGACGAGAAGGCCTGGCTTGCAGTCTCCGCTCTAATTCATCCCAAAGGTGTTCTATGGGGTTGAGGTCAGGACTCTGTGCAGGCCAGTCAAGTTCCTCCACACCAAACTCACTCATCCATGTCTTTATGGATCTTGTTTTGTGCACTGGTGTGCAGTCATGTTGGAACAGGAAGGGGTCATCCCCAAACTGTTCCCACAAATCATGACATTGTCCAAAATATCTTGGTATTCTGAAGCATTAAGAGTTCCTTTCACTGGAACTAAGGGGCCGAGCCCAACCCCTGAAAAACAACACCTGAACCCAATTATTTGGAGGGGTGTCCCAAAACTTTTGGCAATATAGTATATGACTAAGCCAGTGAAGCTGCTTCTATATGTTCAAAACACCAATGAGGTTAAACTTAAAAATTCTACAAATAAATCATCAAAATGGATTTTTTAAAAAATCTTTGATCAAAACCCGAATGTAAGCGAGTTACCCAGCAGCCTCAGTGACCCGACACATATACATATGACCGTCTCTATCGGTCGCTATTACGACTAGTTGAAGCTCTGATGATAAAATATACGACTCCAGTTACTTTAACAAAAAGGCCAGTCGTAAGACAAGACAAGGGTGGATGACCTTCAGACGTTAACCATTCCTGCTAATTGACTAATAATAAAATGTTTTTATTGTTTTGTGAAAGCCTTTAGGATAATTGAATTCCGCACCACTCCCTCGGCCGGGCCGTGCTTTCGCTGAGGTTGTAAAACATGCCTCTTAATGGGTATAATGAGAAAGATTACATCGGTGGCCATGATCGCGTGGCTTCCCTCCTCCCAGTCTTCCTTCCACCAAACTTTACATTTAAACCATCCTCATTAGGCCGGAAATTACAGCACACGAGCCCATTGGTCCTCATTAGCATCCGGCGGGCCCGTACATGGCCAAGCGTCCTGACATCCTTTAATTAGCTTTCTGCAAATCCAATCATTTTAATAACTGGTGTTAATTTTCATTTTTCACGGCTTCCCATGTCAGTGTTTCATTTTAACGACGTCTTCGGGCAGAAGATGACACGTAATGTGGCCTTGTCTTGCTCTTATACTTATTAGATTAAGCTTTTTATCAGACGTTTCAATCTCTGTCAGTGTCTGAATCTGAAACTGAATCTGAGACTGAATCTGAGTCTGAGTCTGAGACTGAATCTGAATCTGAGTCTGGGACTGAATTTGAGTCTGAGTCTGAGACTGAGACTGAGACTAAGTCTGAAACTAAGACTGAGACTGAATCTGAGTCTGAAACTGAGACTGAATCTGAGTCTGAAACTGAATCTGAATCTGAATCTGAGACTGAGACTGAGACTGAATATGAGTCTGAAACTGAGACTGAAACTGAGACTGAATCTGAGTCTGAATCTGAGACTGAGACTGAGACTAAATCAGAATCTGAGACAGAATCTGAGACTGAGACTGAGTTAAAGTCCAAATCCTAGTCTGAGTCTGAGACAGAATCTGAGACAGAGACTAAGTCTGAGTCTGATTCATCATTCATTGTCTACCGCTTATCCGATCTATTCTCGGGTCGCGGGGAGCCTGTGCCTATCTCAGGCGTCATTGGGCATCAAGGCAGGATACACCCTGGACGGAGTGCCAA
>JAUCMX010000020.1:2404061-2439061 GCA_033459395.1 Hemibagrus guttatus
TCTCGCCTTTGGCCTCAGGCTTTAGGAAAAGTTGGCGCTCTACATCCAGAGAGATGAGCTGATTACGAATGCTGATGAGCGGCTACTCAGACAGGGTTCTCTGGCACTCGGGTCTCTTCTAGTGCCTTGTTCTGTGTAGCATCACTCAAACTGCTCGTTCGAGTGGACGCCCCTTTTATCAGGGGTTTTTTTCGCGGAAAAAAATAAAGTCAGTTTTGATTACAAAATAAACCTCGTGCTGCCAGACAGGAGGCACGTGCATGCTGATACGCATGCAATCCGAATGATTTATGCAAATTATGCACATTATTCCTCTGGGAATTTCCACCCAAACTGCCAGGATAAATTGCCGGAAATTAGCCATAAAATTCAGTGTGCAAGGTGAAGGGTGAAGGCCAAGGACGGAGGGCTCCAGGTTACTGAGGGTGTGTGAGCAGGCAAATTTGTGTGTGTGTGTGTGTGTAATCATCAGACTTATGACTCCAAGTCCCTAAAGAAAATAGAACCGTGTTGCGATTCTGACGTATTTCCTCTTGAAAGAGGAAGTCAGCATGCTCTTCCTGATTGAGAACTCCTGAGGATCATCGTTCCTCAAGACTTGTACAGACTCCGCCCTCTTCCGGAATAATTGCCACCTTTTTTTCCTTAAGCATGCCTCGTTGTAAAAGAGAACGGTGTGAGGGAAGATGCAGAGCCAAAAACACACAGACTAGACAAGATGGAGCAAGACCACGCCCTTCATGGCACCACCCTTAAAGCTCCACCCTCACATTCACAGCTCCACCCTCACACCTTCACACTCACAGCTCCGCCCTCAAAGCTCCACCCTCACACCTTCACACTCACAGCTCTGCCCTCACAGCTCCGCACTAACACCTTCACACTCACAGCTCCGCCCTCAAAGCTCCACCCTCACACCTTCACACTCACAGCTCTGCCCTCACAGCTCCGTACTAACACCTTCACACTCACAGCTCTGCCCTCACAGATCCGCCCTCGCACCTTCACACTCACGGCTCTGACCTCACAGCTCTGCACTCACACCTTCACACTCACAGCTCCGCCCTCAAAGCTCCATCCTCACACCTTCACACTCACAGCTCCATCCTCACAGCTCCGCACTCACACCTTCACACTCACAACTCCACCCTCACACCTTCACACTCACAGCTCCACCCTCACACCTTCACACTCACAGCTCCGCTCTCACAGCTCTGCACTCACACCCTCATACTCACAGCTCTGACCTCACACCCTCACACTCACAGCTCTGACCTCACACCCTCACACTCACAGCTCTGACCTCACACCCTCACACTCACAGCTCTGCCATCACACCCTCACACTCACAGCTCCACCCACACACCTTCATACTCACAGCTCCGCCCTCACACCATCACACTCACAGCACTGCACTCACACCTTCACACTCACAGCTCTGCCCTCACAGCTCCGCCCTCACACCCTCACACACTCACAGCTCCGCCCTCACACCTTCACACACACAGCTCCGCCTTCACGCCTGCATACTCATAGCACCGCCCTCACACCTTCACACTCACGGCTCCGACCTCACAGCTCCGCACTCACACCTTCACACTCACAGCTCCACCCTCACACCTTCACACTCACACCTTCACACTCACAGCACTGCCCTCACACCCTCACACTCACAGCTCTGCCCTCACAGCACCGCCCTCACACCTTCGCACTCACAGCTCCGATCTCACAGCACTGCCCTCACACCTTCACACTCATGGCTCCGACCTCACAGCTCCACCCTCGCACCTCACCTCACACCTTCACACTCACAGCACCGCCCTCACACACTCA
Organism: Hemibagrus guttatus; assembly: GCA_033459395.1. Lineage (NCBI taxonomy): Eukaryota > Metazoa > Chordata > Actinopteri > Siluriformes > Bagridae > Hemibagrus > Hemibagrus guttatus. The sequence goes on from JAUCMX010000020.1 coordinate 2,405,895, forward strand.
CAGCTCTGCCCTCACAGCACCGCCCTCACACCTTCGAACTCACAGCTCCGCTCTCACAGCACTGCCCTCACACCCTCACACTCACAGCTCTGCCCTCACAGCACCACCCTCACGCCTTCATACTCACAGCTCCACCCTCACACCTTCATACTCACAGCTCCGCCCTCACACCCTCACACTCACAGCTCTGCCATCACACCTTCACACTCACAGCTCTGCCCTCACACCCTCACACTCACAGCTCTGCCCTCACACCTTCATACTCACAGCTCCGCCCTCACACCCTCACACACACAGCTCTACCCTCACACCTTCATACTCACAGCTCCGCCCTCACACCCTCACACACACAGCTCTACCCTCACACCTTCATACTCACAGCTCCGCCCTCACACCCTCATACTCAAAGCTCCACCCTCACATCTTCACACTCACAGCTCCGCCCTCACACCTTTACACTCACAGCTCCGCCTTCACGCCTGCATGCTCATAGCTCCGCCCTCAAATTTTCATACTCAAAGCTCCACCCTCACATCTTCACACTCACAGCTCCGCCCTCACCCCCTTTACACTCACAGCTCCACCCTCACATCTTCACGCTCACAGCTCCGCCCTCACACCTTCACCCCCTCCTAGGGAATATTTGGTATATTCCACATGTCACAGGCTTTCCAGTAGGAATTTCCTGAAGATCATAAGAATTCTTTATTTAACAGTAGTACTGGGACATTGACTTTTAAAAATAAATAAATAAATAATTAGAATTTCCTAAGCATCCTTTCGGGTTTCGGGTAGGAGGCGTGGCCAAGTTTCAGAGGCAGAGTGTGTGTGTGTTGCTAACAATTAGCAGTAGCTATAGGCTAGAAACATTTGCCTTTGCGCTTAAAACAATTATGGAGTCTTGGCTGAGTGACTCTTTGATTTGAGGTGAATTTTGTTTAGTGATTAAAGATTTTCTAGACTGCAGCTTGGAGTGTGTTTATACACACACACGCACACACACACACACACACACACACACACACACACACACACACACACAGAGGGACGGGCAGCTGGGAAAACCGAAACTTTAGCTGCGACACATGGACATTTCTCATTTTTACACAAATCACACAAAATCTGTAGATGAGCTTCACAGAACAGTATTTTCTCTTACTTCCTGTTGTGTTTCTTCTTGTTGTGTTAGTTACTGTTGTGTTACGTCCTGTTGTGTTTCTTTCTGTTGTGTTACTTCCTGTTGTGTTACTTCCTGTTGTGTTTCTTCTTGTTGTGTTACATCCTGTTGTGTTTCTTTCTGTTGTGTTACTTCCTGTTGTGTTACTTTCTGTTGTGTTTCTTTCTGTTGTGTTATTTCCTGTTGTGTTACTTCCTGTTGTGTTTCTTCCTGTTGTGTTACATTCTGTTGTGTTTTTCCTGTTGTGTTACATCCTGTTGTGTTACTTCCTGTTGTGTTACTTCCTGTTGTGTTGCTTCCTCTGGTGTTACTTCTGCTGTGTTTCTTCCTGTTGTGTTACGTCCTGTTGTGTTTTTCCTGTTGTGTTACTTTCTGTTGTGTTTCTTCCTGTTGTGTTACATTCTGTTGTGTTTCTTCCTGTTGTGTTACATCCTGTTGTGTTACTTCCTGTTGTGTTACTTCCTGTTGTGTTGCTTCCTCTGGTGTTACTTCCTGCTGTGTTTCTTCCTGTTGTGTTACGTCCTGTTGTGTTTTTCCTGTTGTGTTACTTTCTCTTGTGTTACTTTCTGTTGTGTTACTTCCTGTTGTGTTATGTCCTGTTGTAATTACTTCCTGTTTTTTACTTTCTGTTGTGTTACTTTTTGTTGTGTTACTTCCTGTTGTGTTTCTTCTACCTGGATTCTCTCAGTGCTGCAGCTTGACTACACGATGCGACGTGATCCCAAATCCCCGAGCATCCAAGAACATCTGATAATCGCATAAAAACCTGGCGTTGGAGTTGGATTAGGAGTTTAATCTCCTGTATGCTGACCGCAGAGAATACTCAGAAATGTCATTGTGTCGTTGTGTAATTCTGCGTTGTTATCCGACGGAGAGATGAGATTAATGACAAGAGACAGAGCGAAAACCTTGAGCCTTAAAGCTCTTCAGGTCAAACACTAAACTTCTGGAAGATTCTACCGAAAACTAAACAAGAAAACAAGACAGAATTAAATTGAAAAAGAACATTTTGACAATAATTATAAACACTTCAGGATGTGATGTCACAGGAAGTGAATCAGCGATCCAGTGATTTCAATTGAGAACACCATGTAATTCATTTTCATCCATTTACAGTTACAGTTAATGTTAAGGAATGTTGTGAAGCAACTCGCATTTTCTCTTGAAAAAGAAGAAGAAAAAAAAAGGAAAAAAGGGCGTGTCTGGTTAGTGCGAAACCCCCAGCATGTAAAAATATATATATCCACCTCCTGAGAACTTCCTGACACTGGAGACTCCTTCCACCAACATAAAATAAAGTGTCCTTACAGAAAAAAAACCCAATTTGTTTATTCCGAGTCTTAGATGATGTCGAGTGTGACCTTGCACTCGCGTGATGCTGGTGTGTGTCTCAGCGTCTTTACGTGTTTATGTGTTTGTTGTAGAAACAGATCAGTCATGGCCGCCGCTTTTGAGTTTTACAGCCCGTGACAGTCGGAGGCAGAGGCCAGGCATGGAGAGAAAGATTCCCACGCTCGTGGCGTGGCAGTGATGTGAGAGAAGGATAAAGTCTGATCCCTCGCTCAGACGTCTTTATCATCCTCACGCTGCAGCACATCTTTATTACGAATCGGCGTCCTGTTGGCTTTTGATATCGCAAATTGGATATTTTATGGTTTGTGTCTATTTTATTTATTTTTTATCTTGCGCTCATATTCATGACCTCTGAGGATCCGTATAGACGCTTTAAAGACAGATTACACTTTATTGGCTTCATGAATAATAAAATCGCACTGCTCCAGCGTGAGTATCGCCGATGGCTCACAACTTTAACGTTGTATCACAGAAATGATGCATGATACAGCGATAGTCCTGAGTGCTGCTCTTCTTCTTCATTTCCCCTTTTACACTCTTAAAAGGAACGGCTCTGTACAGAACCTGAAATGTTTCCATTACTTGCTTCAAATACAGAACCTCAAAATGGTTCTTTTCATTATTTACACTTAGATAAAATTCAAGAAACCAATGACGTTGATATTCATCCTTTGAGTTTTTGAAGTTCATTGCTTTTTACAGGTTCAATACAGAACCCTAATGTTCTCTATAGAACCAAAAGGAACCTGATTACATGTGCTTACATGTTCTGAAAGATTCCTACATCTCTCTCGGCTCATCCTATCTGACTTCCCAGGTGAATTAGACCCTTAAGCGTGAGGCTAATTACTGCATTAAATAATGCATTTCATAGCCATGTATAATTAAACCTCATCAATGAGCTTCTCTCTGTTATTCTCTGCCAAAAGTATTACCACGAACAGAGAGAATGTGGGGGGAGAAAGAAAGAAAAAGTGGAAAACCAGGAAAGTAGTTGACTCCAAACAGTAATTGCTGACAGTATTTATTCCAGCAGAGCCCAGTGATGGCTGATTACTGCTGGCCCTGATTAACGACTCGAGCGCTCGGCTTCACGTCTGCGACGCGCTCAGGATTAGAAAGGACAGACTAATATCAGTGTTGTCTAAATGCCTAATAACAGAGTGGACACATTAGAGAAAGTGGAGCACCACTCTTGTTAAAATCGCTTTTTGGCGTCCAGCTCTGGTGTGTGATTAAAGAGAAACATGTCACTAAAGCAAAGCACATTAATCATCATTTTTAAAAACAGCAACATTTTTTTTTATATTTTTATTTATTCATTGAATAAAATTTTTACTAAATCTAATTCACTGGCTGTTCATCATTATATCATTATATCATTATATAAGTAATAAAATAAAATATAATTTGTTCTTGATTAGGATTTAATAAATTGACCAAGTTGCAGTTTTTCTTTAATGGTAAAATTCTGATTTCTAAAGCTAACAATAATTTCTCGTTACAGGTATTTTACCACTACGTATAAACATATCTCTTGGTTTAAGAAATCTCGACATTTCCTGCTTCTCGTCACTCATTAGGCTTTATTATTAATGTCACTGTAAATACTGTATAGCAATGATCTTTAAGAGTAATATCACTGTATAGCAATGATCTTTAAGAGTAATAACTGAGTAATAAACGGTTATAGTAGCTGTCCGTGGTGCTGAAAGGAAATTATGACAATTATGTAAACGCATATTTGTCTTTGGTTTGAATATTTTTATATTAAAATATATAAATCCGTGTTGTTGTTTATTTAATCTCTCATTTTGGATGTATTTAAAGTCAATTCAGTGTGCTGATGGATGCACATCTAAAATAAATATATATATATATATATATATAAAATAATAATAATAATAATAATGAAAAAAAAAACAGTGTGAGATTTAAATCACTGTGTGTTTTTTCTCTTTACTTCCTGATCAGACATCACTGTAACATGTCCAGCTGTCTAATACGAGCCTTAGAAATATCTAAATATATAAATTCATTATATACTGCATTAGATTATACAGTTAGACTGAGCTCTATAAAGCTAATATTGACGCGGAAACCAGTGATTCATTTCAATCTATTTCGTGTGATCTTGTGTGTAGCTAACAGAAGATGCTGTTTTTTGTTGTTTGTTTATTTGTTTGTTTGTTTTGAACCGAGATAAAATGAACAGTTTTATTTTAACAATTTATTCTGAATAAATAGAGCTGAAATAAATCCGCTAATAATAATAATAATAATAATAATAATAATAATAATAATAATAATAATAATAATAATAATAAACGAATTAATTATTCAGGTTGATATTTTCATTGAGGCACATTTTTTATTTTAATCAAAAATGTAAACTCAGTCAAATAAAATTGCTTTAGCTTTCTCTATTATTTTTTTCCAATCATTTTTATCATGTACGTATATCTATTTTTAACTCGTCCCCATGGCCGCTGACACACAGAGTCGGACCTGAGAGCCGGAGCGGTGATGTCGTGATTAAACACACCCAATTAAACCAGTGAATAATTACATTCCCTAATCACCTGCGCAAGGTTTTAATTGCTTTAACGACACGTTTCATTAAAGGATTGCACTCGACAGTTTTCCTACTTCGTTGTTTTCCAATTAACACATGACACACACACACACACACACACACAACGGTCATGGAAATTGTTTCAATCATTATAATTAGGCTCCTTCTCTTATGATCGTCGAGAAGCCACCATATCCGTTATGTCTTCTTTTATACAGATTTTATAACATGTATAATCTCTATATTAAATATTTTTGGCGACTTATTTTGTCCAAGACTCTTCACGTAAATCTTCTACTGACCTAAACAAATATCTGACCAAGCAGCCGTTAATCTCTTCACACAAACTCTTTCACAACAAACAAGCAGGCGAAAAAGTATAAGTTTGATCAAAATATTTTAATAAAGCTTTTTTTTTTCCAGGACATCAACATATACAAATGGCCCTGCGTATAGTCAAAGTGAACCGGATGTATCTGCAGTGCTCATCATGATGACCTGACAACAAGCCCAAGCCGAAATCTCATTCACAGCCTGCTGCATGAGAGTGGGAGAAAAGAATACAACAGAAATAGAAAGAAATAAAAGCCAGGTGCACAGCGAACAGACTTCAATCACGCATGCGAACCTGGAAACTCAAACCAAAGTCAACTTCAGCGACTCAAACAAGGCTGTGACTCAAACAAGGCTGCAGAGGGAAGGTTAGAATTCAGCTGTGACAAAGAAAAGTCCATCATTTCCATTCCTTTGCTTTCCCAAGTCATAGATGCTACTTGTTGTTTTTATCACCAAACGTAAACATGGAGGCGAAATTCCGAACCGAAACAGCACAGATTATTATTATTATTATTATTATTATTATTATTATTATTATTATTATTATTATTGCAGCTATTAAGCAAAAGATCCCAAAATAAAACGTGCAGGCAAAGTAAAAGTAATGCTCACATGTTGCCAGGTCGGAACAGCTCACTGTGTCCATATTTAGGGTCCATATTTCCATAAAGTGTCCATTCTCAACACTCACACATAGACTTTGTTTGCTTTTAGTTCACTCGCACCACTCACTTTTATATTTACATACATACATACATACATACAGGCGCGCGCAAACACGCCACGCACACACACTCCACACACACAGAGATATCAGAGATATCTAAACGAAAGAAAAAAGAAAAGAAACGAACAAACTGCTGGATCTGCGGCACATCTGCTGAAATCCTAGGCGATGTGAGAAAAGTTGAGAATTCTTTTCTATCCGATCTTGGAATATGAAGAAATGCAGCCTACAGGCGTCAGTTTCAGTCTCACAGAAGGTGTGTGTGTGTGTGTGTGTGTGTGTGTGTGTGTGTGTGTGTGTGTGTGTGTGTGTGTGTGTGTGTTTTAAGGCTTGTCGGTACACTGTTTACACAGACTGGAGGTGACGCTGTTGAAAAGGGTACATTTGTCAGGGCACGACGAGGCCGCGGCGGCTCCGGTGGGAAATGCGGGGTACCCGGGCGACTGCTCGTACGCGCTCAGGCTCGGTGCAAGCGACACGGCCTGGCCCTGGTTCAGGTACGACACCAGCCGTCTCATCTCCTCCAGCGCCTGCGCCTGCATGAGGATGTAGTTCTTGGCGAGGAGCAGAGTGGCGATCTTGGAGAGCTTGCGCACGGACGGGCTGTGCGCGTAAGGGATGACTGCTCGCAGCTCGTCCAGCGCGTCGTTCAGGTCGTGCATCCGTCTCCGTTCGCGCGCGTTGATGTTCAGCCGCAGCATCTTCTGCTCGCGGTTCTTCTTCCCCGTGTCGCACTTTGCGCTTGACGCACCCGCCGCTGCTGAAGTCGTCCTCGCGTCTCGAGCCGTCGCCAGGAGCATCATCTCGCACCGGTCGTCGCTGTCGTCGTCCGGGCTCTGCTCTCCGCCGCTGCTCTGTCCGCTCGCACCTTCGCCTCCAACGCCGTACGGCGCCCGCATGGATCCACCAGCGAGACCGAGAGACCCCACTCCTCCTCCGACAGCCTGAAGCGGGTCCGAGTCGGACGGATCGAAAGCTCTGAGCGGCGACTGGCGCTCTCTGCACGGTACCTCGGAACCCGGAGCGCGCAACGAGTCCATCTTTTTCCCCGAGACGCTCAGAGTTTTGTGTAAAACGTCCCCAAAGTTCGTCCTTCTGTCCATAGTTTATTGCTTTTTTTTTTTTTTTTATCCCCGCAGACTGAACTCAGACGCGCAATCTCGTTCTCTTACGTGTGTGTCATGTGAAGCGCGAATCTTCACTTCATCAAAAGTGAGACGCGAGGAAGCGGAGACTCCTCCTAAATGCGCTCCTGTGTGTCCACATCCACCTTAACCCCCCTCCCCCCCTCAGATCTCCACCGATGATCATCAGCATCATCAGCATCACAAGGGGGAGTGAGTCTTTACATCGTTATCTCCATGCGACTTACGGGTTGCCAGATTTGAGCAGAGATTTCTAATCCAACGGTGATTTTAAACACTTCGGATTCACTTCCAGGTTTAATTACTAGTCAATAAAATTAAACACATGACGCGTATTTAATCCCAGATTAAACCTAAACGGAAACCTAATCCCAGTTTAGTCTGCACTTCAAAAATAAATCAGCCAAAGTGAAAAATCAGGACCTGGCAACACGTGGCTGCTTATTAATATGACGATGATTGGCCTGGAGAACATGCACCCAATCAGGTTAATGTTTTAAGTAATGGAATTAAACGCTAGTGAACAGAGGCTGTGCTCTCTGTCTCTCATTACACAAGTTTAGGACAGATTTTAAAGGGATCCCGAGGCTCTGTAGCTTTTAAATGCGTCTCAGTTCATTTTATTTGACTACAGCTATTTCTTTTATTCTTTAAGTTCCTTAAATGTTCTTTAAAATGTCTGCACAACGGAGTCAATTAAACCGATCTAATATTTACATATCAGACATTTCAGCTGTGATCAGATGTTTAGCCTGATGTTATTTCACCCCAAAATATTCAACAGATCTTCATATAGCTGCCATCTTCCTTGTTAATAACATTAATAAATAATTCAATAATCACTTGCTTTTTAAATTCCATTCCTTCTCAAGCTTAAGCTAATCTGTTAGAGGGTCAGATGATTAAAAAAAAATTGAAAACATTGAGTCCTTTTGTCCAAGCTATCCACTTGCATCACGTGTTTTTCTACACGCTTACACGTCATCTGATTAGTCAGAAGTTTGTTGATTAATTCTCTATAACAGCAGCTCAGTAGTGACTGAAGTGCAGCTACGAATCACAGGTTTATGTTAATGCGCCATATTAGGGTTTCTATAGCAACAGCGCATTCACGCGTAAGCACTGATATGGTGAAGTTTTCCTTAAGTAGATGTTTACTTGATTTTTCGTGTCCTATTCACTTCTAGAGAGGAAAAAAACAGAAGCTGGTGATGGAACTGCCGTTTACAGCTGCTATAACGGAGCTGACTTGTTTTTCCATACATTAAACGTAACTATAAATGGATAAAAGTTTGTTGTTCTTTAAATTGCTGTGGGATGAGAGGGGAAAAAATACACTTCAGGATGTGCTGTTTATATGAAATAATCTGCTCTGGGATGATATCAGTAGCTCTGCTTCATGACTTCAAAGTGTTGTTGATGATTTTCCCACAGTGACACGTCATGGAGTGTTTTATTCCTTCCTGGATGTGATGAAGAAACTTTTATAAACTTCCTTAATCTCATTGCTCATAGACAAAAATCAACACCTGACAACACCAAACACTCCTTCGTCTGCTGGATTAAAGGGTAGATTTGCATAAATACCACTTATTCCTTTAACGCTGAAGGTTTCTGTTTGGTGGAGGAAGAACTGGGCTCTATTTTGAGAGAGATGTGTCACTGCTTGACAGATGACTCGGCTCTGCTCGCTTTGTTTTGCTTACTCATACTGACATTTGGAGCTTTGCTTTACAGTGCAGTTTTATTTTTTCGCACTTGGTCATGTGTTTCCTTCGTTTTTCTTTTTAAAAGAAAAAATAACAAGTGTGAACTTTGACTCATGTTAATAAATCGATCATTAGAGCTAGATTCATCAAAAACTGGGTTTCATATGCATCACTGAACCTTAAATCCTTCTGGATGAAGCTTAAAAATCACTTAGAAAGTGAGTAGTCACTGCTTTTACTTTCTGTACATATATACACTATATTACCAAAAGTTTTGGGACACCCATCCAAATCATTGAGTTCAGGTGTTGTTTTTCAGGGGTTGGGCTCGGTCCTTTAGTTCCAGTGAAAGTGAACTCTTAATGCTTCAGCATACCAAGACATTTTGGACAATTTCATGCTCCCAACATTGTGGGAACAGTTTGGGGATGACCCCTTCCTGTTCCAACATGACTGCGCACCAGTGCACAAAGCAAGGTCCATAAAGACATGGATGAGCGAGTTTGGTGTGGAGGAACTTGACTGGCCTGTACAGAGTCCTGACCTCAACCCCATAGAACACCTTTGGGATGAATTAGAGCGGAGACTGCGAGCCAGACCTTCTCGTCCAACATCAGTGCCTGACCTCAGAAATGCACTTCTATAGGAACGGTTAAAAATTCCCATAAACACACTCCTAAACCTTGTGGAAAGCCTTCCCAGAAGAGTTGAAGCTGTTACAGTTACAAAGGGCGGGACAACTCCATATTACATTCATGTGCATGAAAAGGCAGACGTCCCAAAACTTATGGTGTATCTGAAGAGTTCCTGAAGGGCTTGCTGAGCCTTAAGGATGAGTGGTGCTGATGAATGTATGTGCTTGGATCGCCACCAAGTGGCCACATTTACTAGAAGTCACGTCCTTTAATGAACACACTTATCATCAGCGTTGACATAAATAAAAAAAAAAATCTTTAAGAGTCTCGTGCCTAATAGAATAGACTAGAATTGTCAGTCTGTTTATTTACTACTGCCCACACTGCACCACGCTCCCTCAGATCTTCTAGCACTGCTCGCCTGGTCCCACCATGTCTTAGCTCTTATTTTCCCTGTTTGTTTTATGTATTGTTTTTAGGCTGATGGTACCCTAAGTCTGTGACCTATTGAACCAGTGTTCATGTATTCATTGATAGAGACTTCAAAACACTGAGAGCGTCTGCCGAATGCCAGAAATATAAATGTAAATGTTTAGTATGTGCTTTTATTAAACACAAGAAGAAAAAAGCTGAGCTTTTAAAATGTCTGAGAACAATATCAACACTGCAAGACCACATTTTCACAAAAACAAAAGCTTTCTGATGTTTTATCTTTTTCTCTTTATCTCTATCGCTCTCCTATGTAAAGATTATAAAGAACACTTGAGGGCTGTGCCACTAGAGGAAAATAATCAACCACTAAATTGCTGCTTTAACCATGAACATCATGTTCTGACATCTCTTAAACCATAACAATAGTTTCTTTATTGTTTTTTCTTTATTGAAGAATAGCATATTGTATTTCTTTTATCCATTTATTGTTACAATGAATGTTCTGGAATGTCCAAGGTACAATGAGTACAAGCTGTAGCAGATGTGCACCAATCAGGCATAACATTATGACTACCTGCCTAATATGGTGTTGGTCCCCATTTTGCTGTCAAACGTGATGAAAACGTGATTTATCAGACCAGGCCACTTTGCTCCACATTGCTCCGTGGTCCGGTTCTGATGCTCACATGCCCATTGTCAGCACTTTTGGTGGTGCACAGGAGTCAATATGGGAACCCTGACTGGTCTATGGCTATGCACCCCATACGCAACAAACTGTGATGCACTGTCTATTCTGACACCTTTCTATCAGAACCAGCAGTAACTTCTTCAGCAATTTGAGCAATAGTAGCTCGTCTGTTGGATCGGACCACACGGGCCAGCCATCAATGAGCCTTGACCGCCCATGACCCTGTCTGCGGTTCACCACTGTTCCTTCCTTGGACCACTTTTGATAGATACTGACCACTCCAGACCGGGAACACCCCACAAGAGCTGCAGTTATGGAGATGCTCTGATCCAGTGGTCTAACCATCACAGTTTGGCCATGGTCAAATCCAGACTCGCTCAAATCCTTACACTTGCCCATTTTTCCTGCTTCTAACACATCAAAATGTTGTGCCTAATATATCCCACCCACTAACAGGTGCCATGATGAGGAGGAGCTCATCAGTGCTATTCACTTCACCTGGCACTGCTCAGAATTTTATGCCTGATGTGTAAACAGTCGTTCCCTCAACAGTCTCTCTTTTTCTCTTACACTTTTTTCATTACAGAAGAATTCCTGACTCTTACAAAACGCTGACACTGGAGACTTCTTCCATACATCACCACATAAATACTTCCTCATATCGACACACATTTGTCTGGAGCCCTTAAAGCTCCTGTGTAGAACATTATAACTGTTAGCATCTGTCTAAAAAAGCTCCAGATAGAAGCCATTGAGAACACTAACAATCCTCTAAAATCTAAAGAACACTTTTGTAAGAAGGTCACAGTTAAAAGTAAGACAACAACAACAATGTTCAAGAATTAAGGGCCAGATGGTTCTTTAAGGAACCAAAAATGGTTCTTCTATGGCATTACTCTAAAGAAATTTCCAGGGAGAACCATTACACGGAGAATGGAAGAACACTATCCAAAGAAAGCTTGCTTTTTACTGTAGACCACAGGTCAGGGAGAGAACACACACACACACACACACACATACACACACACACACACACACAAAAAAAGAGTCTCTCAGAGGGAGAGTTCTAAGTTCTAAGATGTTCTCCACTTTGTTGTATTATATAATTTCCTTTATTTTTAACAGATAAGCACGCGTTAAAGGTATTAATGCATCAGTGTGAGCAGCACTGGCAGAAGAGCAGGCAGCAGAGCAGAACCTCCTCACAGACAGCTGAGGGCCCAAGGCTCGCTCTTCATCTTGCGATGGCAGAACGGAGGAACACCTTCATGCCCAATCAAACAGTGCTAATGAGATGAGATGAGCCAGGACGGTCAAACAGCAGCCACCGGCTTCTCAGAGCTTCTCCTACTGCAGCACGGGTGCCATTATATACTGAATTACAGAGCTGTTACTGAGATTAGAGAGAGAGAGAGAGAGAGAGAGAGAGAGAGAGAGAGAGAGGGACAGAGAGACAGGAGAAAGGGGCAGACAGACAGGCAGACAGACAGACAGAGAGGAGAGAGAGAGAGAGAGAGAGAGAGAGAGAGAGACAGGCAGACAGACAGACAGAGAGGGAGAGAGAGGAGAGAGAGAGAGAGAGAGAGAGAGAGAGAGAGAGAGAGAGAGAGAGAGAAGATGGACAGATAGAGAGAGGGAGAAAGAGAGAGAGAGAGAGAGAGTTTTAAATATGTAGAAATTATTCATTTTTTGTGCTCAATTCAGTCATAAAGAAAAACAGGGATGAGAGAGGAGAGAATGGAAGAAAAAACAAGTGGAAGCAGCATAGAAAGAAGGAATGAAAAAAAGACAAGTGAGGGGGAAGAACAAATAAAGGGAAGAACAGAGAAAGGGAGGAAAGAAGTAAAGGGTAAGAAATCCATCCATCCATCCTTCCATCCATTCATCCAGTCCCACATCTCACTATTGAAGAAGAGAGAGAGAGAGAGGGGAGAGAGAGAGAGAGAGAGAGAGAGAGAGAGAGAGAGAGAGAGAGAGAGAGACTGTCTTCTAGTTCTGCAGTCTTTTCTAGCACTAGCACATCCTCATAACTAAAAAATAAAGTCTGATTGCTCCAGCCGCCTGTTCTCCTGTCGCCCCGCCCACACATTCAGACAGGCTCACCCACAATAACACACTCCTTGGTAGTTATTTATCAGCAGAACCTCGATAGTATTAAGGATGCTTGTGCATGTCAGACATGTGGAATTAAAACCATGTTGAAGCTTTATAGCCTCTGCGACACAGAAAGTAGCTTCTACAGCTAAAGTACATTGCGTTTAATCTTTATATATATATATATATATATATATATTACATAAGTAGTCGGTGTGAGTTTATAGCATCTCTATACACTATTAATAAACTGTCATAATATTGAATACACTGTAATACACTAACACTATTTGCGTCACTTCGCTTGTCTGATTTATAAAATTCAAACAGTCTTTCATTACCTCGAAAGCATAACTACACTCAATACGAGCTGTCCATCAGTCTGAGCGTTGGCATGGCAACAGGTATTGTAATGCCCCTGTCCAGTTGTAACGTCTCTGGGAACTATTTTCGGTGACAATGCAAGCCTCAAGCAATTAGTGTGAAATTTATCCAGAAAAATTTGGAGCTTGTCCCGAGATGAGGCAGGAATACACCCAGGATGGGACACCAGTTTGTTTTTGGGAGGCTGGAGGGAAGGAAAAGTGAGAACCTGGAGGAAACCCACATAGACCTGAGAAGAACTGGAGCTCAGGATCGAACTTGGGACACTGGAGCTGTGAGGAGCTTCGTGCTGCACCAGATGTTTTAATGTTCATGTGTATAGTCTGAAGCAAAGTTTACTCCACTTAGCTTCCACTAAACACGGTATAAAGTTTGCTATTATTATCATTATTATTAGTATTATTAGTATTATTAGTAGTAGTATTTTAATTAGCCACTATTTGAATATCAGCACCTAAATGAATGAGGAGGACATTCTAGAAACCTCAGGAAATCACCTGCTCTTACTCCTGTACTTACAAATTGATAAGACAAAAACTTCATGGCCATAAAAACAACATAATTCACTTTCATTCTTTATTGACAAAAGACTTGTAGTAACCAATTTGTACCACATGATGCCAGTGTAATCTTCAGGGAGAACATTTCTGCATGGTGTATAAAAAAATACTATATAAAATACTAAATAAATAAGAAAAATAAATACAAACTGAAAGGTAGTGGCTAATAAATATTTACACCATTCTTACTGTAACTTTTGTATGTATGAAAAAAAAAAAGACTTTTTGTCCATTTATAGGTACACTGAATGTTATGGAACGTCCATAAAAAAAAGTTAGTTCCTGATATAGCAGCACCAGCTTCTCTGTTTTTCTTTCATTAAGTTGAAATCAGTATTTTTTACAACAGAAAATCTAACACAGCTCTTTAAAATATCAAGCTAGCTAGCAAACGTTACTGAAACAATACTGATTAGCGAGCTCCAAGCTTTACTTCCGGTTTAAGTTAAACCTGATTTAGCTACGCTTTTTCAAATCAAATATTGATTTATATATATTTATTCTGTATCTGTAGTGATTAGGTTTGTGTTTAAACAGTATAAACACTGTTTATCTGCCATTCCTGTAAGTATCCTTCAAGAAAAAAACACAAAAACAAACACTAAAAAAATGTCGTTTGTAAAACGGAGGAATTGAAGGCAACCAATAGCGTGCTTATATTTGATCACGTGATCTTTCCCACCTTTTATTCAAACTCTAACAGGATTTATGGCCGCCATGTTTTCTGGTTTTCACATAATTGCCTAACATTGGTGGCATTCTGAAGATTTTCATCAAATAAACATCATTTTCACAGTCTTGGGTAAGTTCTGAAATCGTTTTTATCTATGTCAAATATTAATTTTGTACATATACGTACGTTATAACGTTTTGTACGTTATAAAAAATTGTAAAAATAGTTTCAAAGCAGCAACATGCACCAGTAGACTGACCATGTTGGCTCGTTTGTCAGTAATTTGTCACTGAAATGTCAACAATTATTGTATTAAATAAAAATAGAAATAAAATTATCTTACAAACAAAGTGAAAAACACTATAAATTATATATATATATATATATATATATATATATATATATATATATATATATATATATATATATATGAATTTATGAATATGGATTGATGGCAGAAGAGTAATAGTGTGGGGAATAATGTGCAGATGTATGCAGATGTTTGCAAACAGTGTAATATATGCATTAGGTTCTGTTTATGGTATTTTGTGTCTGGTGTTGTGTAATAAAGATGTTATAACACATGTACATGCATGAGTGTACACATCTTCATTTCCATAAACATAGTACAACACGTAATAGAATGCTTTGTCATAAAAAGTAGAATAAAAATAAAATTTAAAAAAATAGTTGGGATAAAAATAGAAATAAAATTAACTCCAAAAACAAAGGAGAAAAAATGATAGGAAATAGAATAAAAATATATATACTAATGAATATGAACTGATGGCAAAAGAATAACACTGTTGTGAATAATGTGCAGATGTGTGCAGATGTTTGTTATTGGTGTAATATATGCAGTAGGTTCAGTCTGAGGTATTTTACATCTTCATTTCCATACATCCAATAATAAAACGACATTTGCATTTTTTGTTGTTTGGAGATTTGGACACGTCCATGTTCCATGGCCGAGCGAGAGCGGAGTCGTCAGTGGAGACGTTGGATCTGGACGTCAGTGAGGATGAGGTAGAAACCGTAGAGATGAGGAGAATAAGGTGTTGATCCCCAGGTTCTGTCCTGTCTCAGTGCCAGACGTAGCATTTCTCAAAGCTCCGGTCAGTTGAACTTGTATGAGAACAGAATCGTTCTACCGAGAGGAAAAAACTCCATCAGAATACATTAACATGAATAGGAAGAGAAATTTATTTTCCAACAGTAATAAAATCTCCTGAAGCTTTTCCCTCAATATTGAATCCTTTTGGACTGTCGTTTATGTGTGTTTTATTTTATCTGGTCTTTTTATTACGTTGTGTTTATTACATTCAGGTTTATGACCGATACGGATTCATATCCCGAGTAGCAGAGGTGGAGAAGGCTTGAGGTCTGACTGCGTTATTTTCTGCCCCTGCTGTCAGGTTTGTGCTGCATTAAATAATAATACTGAAGAAAAAAAAACAATTGACTTTCCGGTCAGTTTAATGTGAGTGAGTTTTACTGCAGGGGCTATGAAACATTTTCTACTTCCTGTTCACGTTCACGCTCAACTCGCATATGTTACTCGTTCACAGAGACGTGTGTGCTGCACCAGTGTTTTCATCCATCCAAACGTTTATCTATCAGTTTATCTTTTCATCCAATGTACATCCATCCATCCATCTATCCATCCATCCATCTATCCATACATTTATTGGTTACATCTCTCCTTCCTTTTGTTACGCCCATCCACCTAAACATCCACCCATCTATATTTTTAATCCAATATTCATTCATCTTTTTATTCATCCATTTGTTACATCCATCCATTAAAGTGTTCACCCATCTGTATTTTTATCCAACGCCCGGCCATCCATTCATCCATCCTTCTTACACCCATTGATTCATTCATTTATCTATTCATTCATCCATCCATCCATCCGTCCACCTATCTGTCCATTCATTTATCTTTTCATTGATTCATCCATTCATCTGCCCATTCATTTATTTATGTTTTCATCAATCCATCCATTCGTTTATCTTTTCATTGATCCATTCATCCATCTCCTCAACATTCATCCATCCATTCATTTATCTTCTCACCCATCCACATACCAGTCATCCATCCAATAATCAGTCCATTCATTTATCTTTTAATCCATCCATGCATCCATCCATCATTGTTACATCCATCCATCCAACCATCCATCCATCCATCCATCCACCTATCCACCCATCCATTTATGTTTTCATCAATCCATCCATCCATTTGTTACACCATCAATCAAACCATCCATCCATTCATCCGTCTACCCATTACTTATCCATCCATTCATTTATCTTTTCATCCATCCATCTACCCATCATTCAGCCATTAATCCATCCATTCCTTTATCTTTTAATCCATCCATCCATCATTCTTACACCCATCGATTCATTCATTTATCTATCCATTGATTTATCTTTTCATTGATCCATCCATCCATCTACCTACCCATCATTCATCCATTCATCTATGTATCTTTTCAGCCATCCATCCATCCACCTAGCTATCCATTCATTTATTTTTTTTATTGATCCATCCATCCATCTACCCATCATTCATCCAATAATCCATCAATTCATTTATCTTTTCATCCATCCATCCATCCATCCATCCATCCAAATATCTATCCATTCATTTATCTTTTCATTCATCCATCCATCAATCTACCCATAATTCATCCATTAAACCATCCATTCATTTATCTTTTCATCCATCCATCCATCCATCTATCCATCCATCCATCCATCCACTATTCATCCATCCATCCTTTCATTCATCCATCCATCCACCCATCTATTCATTCATTCTTTCATCCATCCATCTACCCATTCATCCATCTGTTCATGAGCCCATTAATCCACCCATTTATCTCTGTATCACCAATTTAGCTCATCTATTTTATATTTTTTTCAAAATCCATCCAGTCACCACTCATCCATCCATCCATCCATCCAACCACTGACCACTCATCTATTTATAAATCCATTCATGCGTTCTTTTTGCATCCCTTACTCTTTAAGTGAAATTTATCATCTGTCTATTCATCTATCTAAGCACAATGCATTTTTCTGCATTGATCTCTCTATCCACAAACCCATTAATCCCAACTTCCTTCATCTTTACATCCATCCATTTATCTGTTCTGCAGCATACCTCTCGATCTGTCTATCTTTCTAGTGTACTTATATATTAATTCATCTGTCTATGCAGCCCATGACCATCAATCCATCCAACCCTTAGCTGACACATCCATCTCTCCCTTCCTCCCTCCCTCCCTCCCTCCCTCCATCCATACATCCCTCCCTAGCTCCCTCCCTCCATCCCTCCCTCCCTGCTTCCCTCCCTCCCTCCCTCCCTCCATCCATCCATCCATCCATCCATCCATCTGTTGTTGTGCCTCTATGTGTGGTGTAAGTGAAGGTCGTTGTGTTGTAAACGGCCCAGCGTCCCCGCAGCGTCAGCATTAGTGTGTCTGATCCTGACATGTGGAATCGCTCCACTCGCACACAGCTTTGTGTCTTTGCAGTCCTGCGGTGTGAGAGCGCTGAAGTTTGCTGTGTATAATACATGCTGATTCAATTATTTCTCCAGCTCTCTTTGTGCCTTTAACAAACAGTTGCTTAGCAACAGAATTGGATCAAGAGACGTTCTTCTTTTTTTCCCCCTCACCCTGTAGCAATTTCATCATTTCAAAGTGGTCACTTCATACCAATTAGTGCATGTTCTTCATGTGAGAGTGGCTGGTGTGGCTGCACGCCGCGCTCTGTCCTGCCCTGGGGCATGATGAGAATAATGATGTACACGCTCTGCAGAGAGGACGGACTTACCTCATCCGTCTGCTGCCATGGGGTGGTGGTATAGTTCGTCAAATCCTGTCTGTGTGTGTGTGTGTGTGTGTGTGTGTGTGTGTGTGTGTGTGTGTGTGTGTGTGTGTGATGGTGTAATGTGACCCTGATGATTGGAACATTTTAATTTCATCCACAAAAGAGTGATTCTCTTTGATTTGCGAGTGAATTCTAACACTTTCTTTTAAAGTTTTCTCATGTATTATTCTCTCAGGAGAAAAAAGAGTCTGTTAAATCTGGGTTCTAAATTCTTTTAGATCTCAGAGACGAGACGTCAAGCTCAAGAAATCTTGGCTGAAACGTCAGAGAGACGAGTAAACTCTCAGGTCTTCACTGACATCATCGAGTCAATGCACTGAGCTTCGCCGGTTTTTAAAAAAATGTTTTGCATGGATCTCTGATGAATCAGTCCCTGATTGATTATCAATAAAATCTTTATTTGCTGGTTCATACACTTTCTACCAAAGTGCAGAACCTTCACGGGTGTGTGTGTGTGTGTGTGTGTGTGTACAATGAATCATTTTCACACTTACAGGTAAAAACATCTGCAAAAGAAAATGAAATAAAAATTCCAGTTTCTTTTCTGAGACGTCTGACGTTAATCGCACGTCTGACGATCATAAATAATATCCCGTCTTTAACTGACCACATTCCATCGCTCTGGTAATCTGCTTATCTGTGGAGTTGATTTCTATCAACAGGGGGCGCTATTACTTCTCACTCGCAGGGATTTAAAAATGCTTGTAGGTGATTAGGTAAGAGATTTAGAGTTCTAGTTTTGCCTCAGTGTTATAAATATCAAAGATATTTAGTAGATGTGTGTAATAAATGACTAGAACTCGCTAAAGAAGCAGGAATTATACTTTATGTTATTATATTAATATACGTTTTTCTTGGTTCTAATGACCACAAGGTTGTGTGTCAAACAAGGTTGTGTTGTTAAAACCCGTTCCGTTTACTTTAAGCACTTCATTGAAATCTTGCAGAATGATTAAATGTAAATTTTCTCTTTATGTGAATTGGCTTTGTAAATATTTAAAGAATATAAAGTGTAAAATCCACACTGTATGACTAAAAGCTGATGGTGTGTGTTGGTGTGTTCTGATATGATAAAATAAAGTAAAAATATTAATAAAGACAGAATTTATCTGGGTAAATCTACAGAATTTAACAGTGTGTGTGTGTGTGTGTGTGTGTGTGTGTGTGTTAAATGATCACCTTCTGTTTACACCAACACTGCTGATTTTGCAAGATTTCTATCTTTCATCTCAACACAAAATAAAAAAATAATAATAATAATAATAAAATAAGCACCAGGACCATTTTTTCCCTCGTGTACATTAGCTGCGAGTGTTTACGTCCATGCGAAAGACATCACACTTAAATACGGCGAGGTTCCTCTAGCGTCCTGATTGATTGACATGTTGATGATGTGTGTAATTTGGACAGCTTGTTGCCGTCTAATTAATTTGTCTTCGATTAATGCCGTTAATGTTAATTCCGCATGCTGAAATTTCGAATGACAACGAGGCCTACGGAAAGAATGACACATAAATAATAAAAACTTTATTATCATGTTTGAAAAATTCTGTCCTAGATAATAATAATAATAATAATAATAATAATAACAATAATAATAATAATAACACAAGGTGTATTAGCAAATAAAATTAAAGCTACATTCAGGGAATAATTAAATTTGTTTTAAAAAAAGCTGCATTTATTAATATCTAGGATTTAAAAAGCCACGGTTTAGGAACATATTTTAAAGCTTTTAAATTTAGTAATTATGTCCAGATTTTTTTCCTATGCTGGGATAAAAGAAATTCAGCACCACAGGAGCTGGACAGCGCCTCATTTCCAGTTCCACTGCACAGATTCCATAATCCATATCATATAAAAATCCTGTTTTTTCCTAAACATCAAACTCATCCATAGCTTTCCTTGACACTGAGGGTGGTGTTATTACAGTAACACTGATTGTACCTTTAATATTTAAAAAAGTTTAACCAGCACATTTAAAGCTTTACTCTGAAAACTCCACATTTTTATATATTAAAGGCACAAAAGGGACAAGGAAAGAGTGTAAGCCTCATATACTGTTTGTAGATGTAACCAAAAGATCCAAACTCAGACCTAATGATAGAGTCATGTTTTATTATTTTTTTTATTAGAAATATTCAAATGCATGAGCAGCGCAGTAATGACTGAAGATTTTGCGCTTTGTTTAGTGTGTGATGGTGGAAGGCTCCGCTCTTGGCATTCACCGCGTGCCTTAATTGTAAGACATTAAATCAAGGTCCGCTGTGAACACGGAGAGCTAGAGTCTCAGATCAATCACAGTCTACACACACACACACACACACACACACACACATGTATTCCCATAACCAACCCCCGACCCCCACCTCAAACCAAACTCCTGTGCAAGCAGCTGTAATATCACCGGCTCCTTTGTAAAAAAAAAAAAAAATCCATATTCATCCTGTTTCACGTTCCGTGGCACGACTCTCGGTCGTCTGGTCGGTATCCTGTGAGCACCACCTTTCGTTAAGTGCTTAAAAGTGATGAGGATTGCATGGGGAAGGGGGGAGGGGGAAAAAAAGCCACACAAGCAGGCAGATTTGCCTACTTAATTATTGGTGCTGAAACACTGCATGATGTGTAGAGAAGATGGAGGTTGGCTTCATCCGTCATCCATTCTTTCTTTCTTTTTTGGTTCAAAAATCAAATCTGCAAGGCCATCTTGGATTTACTGAGAGATCTGCTTCAAACAGGAAGTCTGATCTCTTCCAAAAAAAAAAAAAAAAAAAAGGATTAAACAATTAGAATGATGTCTTCTGGATTAAACACCTACAAAATGAAAACACACACACAGACACACACAGATAAAACACACTCATTAGGTTTTTCATTCATGCTCCAGGTTCATCTTTCTTTTTCTTCAGGATCAATGTAATCGCCTGAGACCATTTAATTTCGGGAAGAAAAGAAAAAACGCATTAGATCCGGAATGTCCGAAACAACAGCAAAAACAAACCCAGGCACCAAATCCAAACTCGGGTGCATGCCGTGAAATTCCCAGTGCGTCCTGTCCTTTATTCCCCCTGCTCTGTGGTTCATTTTCGGGATTTATAATCGCCCTCCAACCGAACAAATACAGCATCTGGTGCGGGATGCTGCCTCTGCTGCCGGTAGTGACGTCACTGATCGTCTCCCTGTGTCCTTGAAAACTAAAAGTGAGACGCGTTGCTCTGACATAATTGCTCTATTTATACACCACCATCACCACTACCCCCTCTCCATCTCTCTTTCTCTCTCTCTCTCTCTCTCTCTCTCTCTCTCTTGCTCACACTCACACACACAGGGATTTGTCACATTAATCACCACACTGAGAGGTCTTAAAGACGTGACCTCTTTAGATAGCCTAATATGCAAATTAGTGTTGGGTTGCAGTGTGTTCCTATTGGCTACGCCTAGAATGGATTATATAATGCATAGGATAGGTGCGAGATTCCTTCAGGATCTCTCTCTCTCACACACACACACACACAGAGTACACACTGATACACTGCGCCTACGCCTGCTGACATATTCAAAAATTTTCATATCAATCTCTTGACCTCAAAGATTCCAAACAAACGCGTCACGTTTTTGCCATTTGTACTTTTAAGGCCTGCTGAAGTATTCTGTAGCACTCTCTCCATCTCCATTAATGTTTCACGTTACTGCTAATAGCATTAGCACTCTTCAGGCTACAGCTGATGTAATGTGAAATTCAGTAAGCAGCCATCAATAGCATAAGAAGCACTTAAAACAGCGCAAAGCTTCATACCTTCACTGAGGAGCTACTAGCAATCGCACCATCAACATCATCCACATCCATATCATCATCATCATCATCATCACCATCATTATGATTGCTTGCATGGCATCTTATGTCTTGAAAAAAAAAAGTGCATGATTTTTGCTGATGTTAAAAAAAAATTGTACCTCAAAGAGGATGCATGCATTCAGAGACAAAGAGCAAACACATTTCATAAAGAAAATACATAAACAACGCACTTCCTCGACACCTGCATTAAGTTATTACACCGTACTGCTTTAATGCACTGCCTCTGGTGATGCAGCGCTGAAGAATTCTGTCCCAGTTGTCCCACCGTCCACAATCATCTATTGTCTCTGAGAGCAGGGCGATGATGAGGCAAAGCAGGACAAGCATCTCAAGAAAGAAAAGAAAGAAAAAACACCGCCTGCACCTTAGGATGTTGCTCTGAGCTATGAAACACGGCGTGTCTTCATTTGTAATTTAGCCTTATTATCTTTCTCTCTTTTTTTTTGCCTTTTTTTGTTGTTGTTGCGGTTTCCGCATAACAATAGCAAGTGCAGCGCGCAAGCACACTCACACTGATGCTGAGATCTTAAGAGCTTTAAATACGGAAACGGGTTTTTTTTTCTTTTTTTCAGATTGAATGCGCAAAAAAACCCCAACAGAAACACATTTTCTAAACAATGCATTATACGAGCAGATTGCATTCCTCGATATCAGTCCTGATTTACTTACACTCCATGTTGGATGGGAGATGACGCGCGAGACGTATCCGCTATTCTTTTCCCGTCCATTTGTCATGGATTGAAAGCTCGCTGTTGTAGATTTTTCTTTCTTTCTTTTTTTTTTTAGCCCATTCCTGCTTCCATCGGCAGTGTGTATGTGAGTGTGTGTAGCAGGAAGCGTCCGTTGTGCGGCTTGCCCTGTGTTGGAGTGAGTCAGGGGGGCTGGAGAGCCTCTGCAAAGCATGGCTGCGCTTTTTTCCCTTTTTTTCCCCCCGAAAGAGGGCAGGTCGCTGTGTGCATTATAATGAGTTAAATCTCTCCCTCCCTCTCTCTCTCTCTCCCTCCCTCTCTCTCTCTCTCTCGATCGGCAAACTCTCTCCAACACACACACACACACACATACACTGCAATAGCTCTACTGGGAAAAAAAGAAGCCCCTTTACCATTTACACTATTGCAGCCTCCTGTAACCGGGGTCGCCCACATCCGTTGAAACATTAGTAGGTATCTGAGCACTAAATCATGTATCTGACTCCAGGCTTGTTGATGATCTACTGACCTAAGTAGCATCTCCAACACCCCCCCCCCCCCCCTCTCTCTCTCTAAAATGCAATCCGTCACCTTTAACGCTTCGTGTTGTTTTTTTCCCCTCCATCCTGAGCTGTCCATTACTGCACTGCACTGCACTCGCACGCACACTGCACCTCTGCATCATCACTTAGTCCAACTGTACATCAGTATTTCACCGTGTAGATCCCCGTGTCTTTCTTACATCACTATTTGCAGCAAGTGCCATTTATTTATTTATTTATTTATTTATTTTACTGGTTATATAAGAAACTACGACACGCGCCTGCGTATTTCAGGACCACAGTTAGCTTACTGTAATATCACGAAGACCTCTACGTATCCTTTAACACCAAACTGGGACGATTTTAGTGCGCATTTAGTGCGCGCATAACCGGTTTCTGCTTTGAATCCCGTTATGAAGTGAGAAAGCTGGGGGAAAAAGAAAATCACCTGTCTCTCTCTCTCTCTCACACACACACACACACACACACACATTAATGCACATGTGATGATTCATTAATAATTAAAGGATGCGACTTGTGCAGGCCAGATTGTTTTTCCTTTACCATTCTGCTGCTATAGAGTTTCCTGTGAACACTTTGCAGCCGTAAAGATGAGAGAGAGAGAGAAAGAGGAAGAGAGAGAGAGAGAGAAAGAGAGGGATTGTCCGTGCTTTTGCAGTGAAAGAAAGAGAGCAGGGAATTTATTAAAGCCAGGTTTATTTCATTTTGACTTTCGGTCTGAGTGCGCCAGCACCAAAAGGCCTTTTCTTGCTTGAACAAAAAGCAATGCATTTTTTTTTTTTTTTTGGTTTCCGCTGCTTTATAAGCAGAATATTTCAGCCTTATTGTGATTATTATTATTATTAGTTAATATTTATTTGCATTAATATCAAGATATTAAGATGGAATCTAACGTCTAAATTAAAGGCTACAATAATAATATTACGCGGTGCACGCATAAAATGGCCGCCTGAAACTTGATGTTTTTTTTGTTTTTTTTTGGTTTTTTTTTTTTTTGGTTTTGTTTTTAAGAGCACTCTGAGAAAACCGTCTCATTGTTGGTGCTGAAACAAAGGCAGCTGCAGCGGTGAATGATGGGAGCCGGGGGTCAGTGCCTGTAGGACCCTCAGGCCCCGGAGGCGCCCCTTTTCTCTCCCCGAGCGAGGTGTCGAGGCTGCGCGGGGTCATGAGCCCATTGTGCGCCATTTCCAAACAGATAAACATTTATTAATCATGCATGACCAGACGCCTGGGGTGTAAAAAAAAAAAAAAAAAAAAAAAAAAAGATCTAAAACTGAAGGAGGAGGTGAGAAAATGGCGGAAAGTGACTGAAGCTCTAGTTATGTGACCTGTGCGTGCAGCCTGAAGAAAATGTTTACGATATGTTATATATTATAAATAATTTAGTATTGTCATGTCTGGGATGTTAAATAGTTTGGTGCATGAAAGAAGTGCAAATCTTCACCTCAAGTAAGACCGAGTTTTGGGTTTTGTTATTTGTTCGTTTACGCACACGTAAATGAAGACTAATAATAATTAAAAAAATAATGGATTAATTGTTTTACACCTTAAATCTGAACAGTTGCGTTATTGTTATTGTTGTTGTTGTTCTGTGTTTATTTTATTTACTCAGATGTTTTGATCCCCCCTCCCCCCCAAAAAAAACGAAAAAAAAAAATAAAAAAAACACTTAGCCACTTATGATTCCGTTCACATCCGGGTATTTTTCTGTTTACAGCCGGTTTATTTTCATCCAAGAGATTTGTTATAATAATAATAATAATAATAATAATAATAATAATAATAATAATAATAATAATAATAAAGATGATGATGATGATTCTAGCAGAAATGGGGAATGGCATAACGTTTTAAAAGACTTGAACGAGATTGCACATGCTTCTTTCCGAAACTTGTCTCTTTTATTTATTTGTTTGTTTGCTTGTTTGTTTGTTTATTTAATTCAGATAACATCATATCCTCTACTGCAGTGTGCCAGCTGTGGTTCTGCTGTTCAGCCGAGTGACACACACAAAGTTATTCAATTTGTTCGACCGGATTCCGTGTGAGATTGTCAAAGCGGCGATGATGATTAATGAGCGCTCCGGCGGACGGCTAATAATGTGAGAGAATCGGCGATACACTATTATTGGCATATCGAACTTCATTTATCACGTGCATTTTCCAAAATAAATAAATAAGCGCATAAAATAATGCTAATGATAACGACAATAATAAATAACGCGTCGTTCACACACGCACGCACACGACTGTTGAATGAAATTGTACACATTTATTGTAGGGCTGTGTCATGTGTGCATGCATGGACGCTTTACTGATGAGCCAGTGATGATTAGATACCATAGTTAACACACACACACACACACACACACACACACACACACACACACACACACACACACAGTGGTTGCGCTTTACAGTAGCCTACAGCTGCTTTTCAATCAATTACTCATAAAAAAACAGAAAGCTGAAAAAAAGTAGGTCACATCGCCCAGTGCAATGCAGCCAAGAGAAAACATGCAGCCAGAGCTTGTTTAGCTCAGTGTTTAACCCAGTTTTATTTATTTGTTGTTGTTGTTGTTGTTGTTGTTGATGTTGTTTTTATCCTGATGATCTATACATCTAGCTGTAATGAAACGCAGGTTGTTGTTTTTTTTTAATTTTAATAACGCTGCAGTGATTTGTGCAAGGATTAAAGCCGTCTAAGCCTCCCATATGGAGGGATTTTCTTTTTTTTATTTCCAGACGATTATTCTCATAATAGTACTGCACCTCTGTCTCTCTCTCTCTCTCTCTCTCTCTCTCTCTCTCTCTCTCTCTCACTTTAAACCAGATGTTTGAAGCCCTGCTTTAAAATGACTGATACTGATGCTGATGCATCATAATGTATGCGTCACTGCTGCACTGACAGCTCATTTCAAATCAACAAACAAACAAACAAAAATTAGTGAGCATTTTATGTTTTTGTTTGGTGTTTGTGAAACGAACAGTCAGTTTTCTGGATCAGTGTCTGCTCAAGCTGTTTATAGCGATGTCTATAGTCCAACGTGATACCTACATTTTGAAGTTTGTTTGTTTGTTTGTTTTTACCTTTAAAACAACGCGTGTACAGTATGACTTGTCGAAGATGATGGTATTTGGGTTTTATGGCAAATGTCTTAGCGTCTGTTATTGGTGAATGGAGAATAATCAGCATGAGTATACAGAATGAAATCTCACAGGTTAATGACGTTATACATCATTTCTTACTTGAAACATCTTTTCGTCAAACCTTTTAACATGAGCTCACACTTTCTTTCTTTTTTTTGCTTTAAGGTTGTTTCAGAATTAAACAGATCAGATTTTTGCATCAGCAGTCAGATCTGCATGCATATACGCTGAGTTTAAAGTGACATATAAACATGATAGATAGATAGATAGATAGATAGATAGATAGATAGATAGATAGATAGACAGATAGATAGTTAGATAGATAGATAGATAGATAGATAGATAGATAGACAGACAGACAGACAGACAGACAGACAGACAGACAGACAGATAGATAGATAGGTATACTTTATTGATCCGACAAGATACAAGATACAACACCCACACAAATTTAAAATGTGTATATATATATATATTAGGCAGAAAGTGAACATTTTGTCCTCAAAGTTGATGTGTTAGAAGCAGGAAAAATGGGCGTAAGGATTTGAGTGAGTTTGATGAAGGGCCAAATTGTGATGGCTAGACCACTGGATCAGAACATCTCCAAAACTTCAGCTCTTGTGGGGTGTTCCCGGTCTGCAGTGGTCAGTATCTATCAAAAGTGGTCCAAGGAAGGAACAGTGATGACCCGGAGACAGGGTCATGGGTGGCCAAGGCTCATTGATGCATGTGGGGTCCAACAGACGAGCTACTGTTGCTCAAACTGCTGAAGAAGTTAACGCTGGTTCTGATAGAAAGGTGTCAGAATACACAGTGCTTGATGGGTCAGGGCTGTTTTGGCAGCAAAAAGGGGACCAACTCAATATTAGGCAGGTGGTCATAATGTTATGCCTGGTTGTGCAATAAGTTAAATTAAAGGTAGCAGTGCAGATATGAAACACAGTTGTGGATTTAACCATATTTACATGAGTATTTACATTACAGTACACATCTGCAAACTGGCAATAGATAACAAATATGAAGAAGCTTGTGAGTCTAGAACATAGTGTTAATTGTTGTAGTAGTGCATTGTGAGAGTGTTATCACCTGTCACACACAGCGTTATTTTGAATGGTATGAATGACCTTCTGTAATACTATACGTATATGTATATATATATATATTACATTGTTTATCTATCTAATCACACTCACTGGTGTCACACAGATGAGGATCAGATTCCCTTTTTATTCTGAATTTTTACATTTCTGTAAAGCTGCTTTGAGAAAACTATCTATCTATTCATCTAAGTGCTAGACAAATAATATTGAAATGAGGAATATTACTATATAATATATTTATTTTTTGCATCAGTGTACAGTTTGAGCAGGATAATAATGTTTGTATATGTTAAAAAAAAATATGCTAGCATTTTAGAGATAATGAAGTGATTAGCATGAACGTCGAGAAATTATTGTGTAATGTATATTTCAGTGTTTTCCACTCCTCGTCCTCCAGGTAGCTCCGACTAATAGACGATTTTGTGTAGACATCTGCATAATGCCTTGCTTTAAACTTTAAATCCTTTCTTTCTAACACCAAGCTGTAATATTTTACATGTAGAACGTGACCTTTATGCAGAACAAACAAGATTTGCCTCAATATACGAGTCGTTAAGGCTAACGTTCGCTGGATATGTGAGAAATGGGTTATAATGAGCTTTAAACCTCAAACCCCCGGAGAGAAGCCCGCTTATTTTCTGTAGGCTCAATCTGATCTTTGACCACTAACCACTACATCTTTATCAGTTTACACTTATACATATATGTTTTGACCTTTTAAAAGAAGCTTTCTTTCAGCGTGTGAGTCACGGAGGATCGTTTGTAGGCAGTCGATAGGTGATATGTTGGATATCTGAGAGCAATTAGTGTGCACGCAAAAAAAAGCTTTTTTTTTCTCCAACACCAGCTTGTTCTCTTTAATGAAGGACGTTGTGTCGAGTTAATGTCTGCTCTGTGTTCAACAGGATCTCTCTCTCTCTCTCTCTCTGTTATTTTCTTTAAAAACCCTCCTCGGTCTATATTTCCTCTGTTCCTTTCCTTCCTTTGCTCGCAGCAGCTCTGGCTCATGAAGATTATCCACATGCATGTGAAAGAATGGCGCCTGAATCTTCTCCCTCCCTCCCACGGTGACCTAATTTGGTTGGTAATGAGCGCAGAAGATGCAGCACCTCCTCATGGCTGAAGCACATGAATAGCTGTTGGATGCTTTGGTGTGTGTGTGTGTGTTTGGGGGGTGGTGGAGATATCTGTACAACGGCAGCGCAGGTCATCCAGCGGTAATTTTATGCATTAAATTCCTCATCGTGGCTTCGCTCACCCTGGACGCTGATCCGGATGTGCTTTCGCATGTCCAAGAGGTGCCACATAACCTTTTCTGCTTTGTCATCCCGTGCTTCCTCGGTCAGAAATGACCCAGGGGTCAAACGTGCATGTCGAGGCACCTGGTCTAGCAACTGCCTCTCACACTGAGTCGGTAAATGTCAATGGAAAGAGAAAAAAAACGCTGAAAGAGAAGATCATTACAGGTTCCCCCTCTCTTTCTTTTTTCCCCCACTCCTCGACTCCCTGCTTTGCTCAGTCTTTTGTGTAGTAATTAAAGACAGCAGAAAGAAAATGTAATTTATGAGGCCATTACAAGGACAGAGACACAGCAGTGACCGGCAATGCCCCCATCACACACACCCCCCCCACACACACACACACTTCTTCCTCAACCTCCACCTCCACCTTCCTCCGACTTTCACCTCTTTCACCATTCGCTAATTCACCTATTGTTTTTATTCACTGCTTTAAGTGGGTTTATGGGCTGCTTTTGTGCACACAGATTAAGCCTTGTCCTTCAACAAAAGGGACTTTCAATAGAGAATGTATTGGCATTATTATTTAGTCCGGGAACTGGGTTTAATCTGTAACCAGAAAATCCCAAAGTGGTTAACATTTAGTTTTGTTCTTTTTCTTTTTTTTTCTTCTTTCTGACTTCATTGTGGATTGTCCCACATGTATTCTCTAAAGCATTG
Source organism: Hemibagrus guttatus (assembly GCA_033459395.1). Taxonomy (NCBI): domain Eukaryota; kingdom Metazoa; phylum Chordata; class Actinopteri; order Siluriformes; family Bagridae; genus Hemibagrus; species Hemibagrus guttatus. The sequence goes on from JAUCMX010000020.1 coordinate 2,435,602, forward strand.
CAATTCCCTAAACCACTTTATTCCCAGTTATCTCACTTCAGTGTGTTTACTGTCGGTTTGCACCTCCGTTCTCTAGACACATGTTTGCAGACAGGAAACAGGAAGTAAATTGTCACGACGAAATAAAGTTGTGAACGTAGAGCTGAAGAAAAAAAAAAACGTCAAACGAAACACACCAAAGGAGCGGAGCAGGAATCATCATCGATTTCTGGATAAATTTCTGGATTTCTGGATAAATTTCTGCCGCTTCCTCCTATTAACGCTAATAATATTCCACTAATCGTCACATCTCGTTCTACATCTTTATCCGTGTCTATCATCTCACAATCCTCGTCTTATTCTCATGAAGTAATTAAAAGTTTGCTTGCAGACATCTTTATCGTCTTTAATCTCAATGCCACTGCAAATATCGTCACTTTTTATCACCATTAGTAGAGAAGAGAAGAGAAGAGAAGAGAAGAGAAGAGAAGAGAAGAGAAGAGAAGAGAAGAGAAGAAAAGGAGAAAGAGAAGAGAAGAGAAGAGAAGAGAAGAGAAGAGAAGAGAAGAGAAGAGAAAAGAAGAGAAGAGAAGAGAGGAAAGAGGAGGAGAGGAGAAAGAGAAGAGTAGAGGTGAGAGGAGGGAGAGAAAGAGAAGAGAAGAGAAGAGAAGAGAAGAGAAGAGAAGAGAAGAGAAGAGAAGAGAAAAGAAGAGAAGAGAAGGGAAGAGAAAAGAAGAGAAGAGAAGAGAGGAAAGAGGAGGAGAGGAGAAAGAGAAGAGTAGAGGTGAGAGGAGGAGAGAAGAGAAGAGAAGAGAAGAGAAGAGAAGAAAAGAAAAGAAAAAAGAAGAGAAGAGAAGAGAGGAAAGAGGAGGAGAGGAGAAAGAGAAGAGTAGAGGTGAGAGGAGGAGAGAAGAGAAGAGAAAAGAGGAGAACAGAAGAGAAGAGAAGAGAAGACAGGAGAGGAAAGAGGAGGAGAGGAGAAAGTGAAGAGAAGAGAAGAAAAGAAAAGAGAAAAAAGAGAGAATAGAGAAGAGAAGAGAAGATTAGAGAAGAGAAGACAGGAGAGGAAAGAGGAGGAGAGGAGAAGAGAAGAGTAGAGAAGAGAAGACAGGAGAGGAAAGAGGAGGAGAGGAGAAGAGAAGAGAAGAGAGGAAAGAGGAGGAGAGGAGAAAGAGAAGAGAGGAGAAGAGAAGAGAAGAGAAGAGAAGATGACTGTCTGACTCCAATCCTTCTGGATTTTCCTGAGAAGAATTTATTTGAGAGAAATAAAACCACGTTCGATCTCTTATATCCTACACACCGCTTCCTCAAACATGTAACACAGCAGCTCTAGCGGCCGAGCTCGGCTTCGCCGCTCTGTTCTGCAAACGTCAACAAAAAGGAAATAAAAGTGAAGGAAATTTCCTCCAGTTTACACCCACGTCCTCTTCAGTGCTTCACATTTACACTCAGATTCATTTAGTCTGAAATGTAAAGAGAATAGAAATCAGCAGTGATGTCGGAATCTGAGTGTCTGATGTCTGAGTGTTTTCCTGCGTTAAAAAAAACAAAACCATTGGGAACGTTTACAGCAGCCGCATGGAAACGAGCCACGAACAAAATCATGACGTTATAATTATTCATGAATAGAATTTTATAGAGTTTCTAGCCATGTTTATAATACATTTAAATATTTTTTTAACAAAAATCATTATATTACCAAGACCAGAAATTCAGTTACATATAAAAGAAAAAAAAAGATTTTACTCAATCAAATTATTAAGTCATTTTTATTTTTATATTCAATTTTCTCACAATATAGCAGAATAAATGTAATCACTGACAAGTATTTGTAAAGTTTTATAGCTCGTTGTAAAGTTGTATAGTAATTTGTAAAGTATTTTTTTTTAAATCTGCAGTTTTGTAATACGTTATAAATTTGCAGTTTGTTTTGTGTTGTAACATTGTACAGTTTTGTAGTTTCTTCTTTCAGAGTAAACTTTTGACGTGTTGTAAAGTTGTACAGTATCAGAGCACATCGTTAAGTTGTAAAGTTTGTTGTAAAAGTTTGGATCGTCTTACACGCTTTTTTAAAACCTACAGCAAAACTTTAGAACGAAACGCATGCATTTCAATTATGTGTTTATTTCAAAGAAACACAGTAAATCCCACACTGTAAAGTTGTAGTTCTGTAGTGTGTTTTGTTGTAAGTTTTTTTTTTTTAAGTGTGTTTTAGTGTTGGTTGTAAAGTAGTGTGTAGTAGCTTGTAAAGTTGTTGTAAGTAAAGTTGCATGTAAAGTTGCAAAGATTTCTAGAATGTCGTAACGGTGTAAACTTTAAAACTTTTGTAGTATATATAAAAAATAGTGTATGTTGTAGTGTTGTAGTTTTGTTCTTGTATTGTAAAGTTGGAAAAATGTATGCAGAATGGTGGAAAGCTGGAAAGAACTGCGGTAGGTTGTAAAGATGTAAAGTTTCTGTAGAATGTTGGAAAGCTGGAAAGAATTGTAATGTCATCAGGATGTTAGTGTTTTGTAAAGTTGTAAAGTTTCTGTAGAATGTTGTAAAGTTGTAAAGAAATGTAATGTTATCAGGATGTTAGTATGTTGTAATGTTTTTTGTCTTGTATTGTAAAGTGGGAAAGATGTATAGAATGTAGTAAAGATGTAAAGTTTATGCAGAATGTTGGAAAGCTGGAAAGAATTGTAATGTCATCAGGATGTTAGTGTTTTGTAAAGTTGTAAAGTTTCTGTAGAATGTTGTAAAGTTGTAAAGAATTGTGATGTTATCAGGAGGTTAATATTTTGTAAAGTTGTAAAAAAAAATTATTTTATCAGGATGTTAGTATGTTGTAAAGTTGTAAAGGAAGGTAATGATGTCAGGATGTTAGTGTTTTGCAAAGTTGTAAAGTTTATGTAGAATGTAAAGTTGTAAAGAAGTATAACGTTATCAGGATCTTAGCATGTTGTAAAGTTGTGAGGTTTTTGGAGAATATTGTAAAGTTGTAAAGAATTGTGATGTTATCAGGAGGTTAATGTTTTGTAAAGTTGTAAAGAATTGTAATGTAATCAGGAGGTTAATGTTTTGTAAAGTTGTAAAGAATTGTGATGTAATCAGGAGGTTAATCTTTTGTAAAGTTGTAAAGAATTGTGATGTAATCAGGAGGTTAATGTTTTGTAAAGTTGTAAAGAATTGTGATGTAATCAGGAGGTTAATGTTTTGTAAAGTGGTAAAGAATTGTGATGTAATCAGGAGGTTAATGTTTTGTAAAGTTGTAAAGAATTGTGATGTAATCAGGAGGTTAATGTTTTGTAAAGTTGTAAAGAATTGTGATGTAATCAGGAGGTTAATGTTTTGTAAAGTTTATGTAGAATATTATAAAGTTGTAAAGTTTTGTAAGATGATTATTTGCTAATCCTTCAGGCATAAGTAATTTGTTTATTTAAAAAATTATGCCTGTGTAATGTGAGACTGGAATTCTTTGGTTTTGTCGATACTTTGA
>JAUCMX010000020.1:2446561-2449061 GCA_033459395.1 Hemibagrus guttatus
GTTTCGAGAATATGAGCTCAGTTTGTGATGTCACAAAGTAAGCGTGATGTCTTTGGACCAATCAGGTTGATTATGCAAATTAATCGAGTACAATTTGACAGAAAAGTCTTTAGCCAGAAAATGCGAGTTATAAAATAATCATAGCGGTGATGTGTATCCATTTGCTAACACCAGCCTGTTGTTGATTATTTTTCTGTAACAGCACAACACTTTAGTTTTAATTTGTGTTTAATTACTTATTCATGAGTCAATATTTTTGCTTTATACTGTACCAACAAAAAGAGTCTTCATTATTCTTACCAACTAATTTAGAAAACCTGTAAACAGGCAGAATGTCTGGCTAAACAGGTTTCTGTCCAATCATACTCGAGTTAATTTGCATAATTCATGTGATTGGTCTGAATTTTTCATGCGTGTTTTGTGACATCATAAACTGAAATAACTGAAGTGAGTTATTTTCCAATAACAGCATAGTTTTTTCTTTAAATTAATTAGCCAAATCTTACAATATTTATAAACTAAAATACAACGTCATATTTTTTATCCATTTATTGTTATATTTCATGTTGTGGAACATTGTGAGGCGAGTTAGCTTGCTTAGCAGCTACCAGCAGTCTTTTTCTCTTTCTTGTTTTTTTCTCTCTCTTGTAGTTAATAATCCTAAAACTAAAAATAAAGTGCAGCTTGTTATGTTACTGAAAATTTTATTGTACCTCATCGATCTTTCCCCTCTTTAAAAAGTGTTCAATAAACACCTCCTCACTCGAATCGACTTGAGCAATTGCACGCGTTTGTAGCATGCGCCGTGGAAATCCTCGCGTAAGCCGTTCCTATAGAAACAGAACGGAGTGTATTAATCGAAGAAAATGGATCTTCTCACAGCTCGGATATACATTTCTACATATGTATAAGTGTTGGGTTTTGTGAATAAGACTAGGGTCAGTGGTGTTTTTCTAGCCGTTTACCCATCATGCCATGCTGTTAAAGGAGTCCACCTGCAAGCCGTATGATAACACGCACCCGTAAAGCTGTACAGCGGATAATTCATAACCCTGTTTTCCATGGATAATGGCCACTAGCCCAGAGTTTGGGCTTGATCCTTCTTGCACGCGTCATCTCTGCTCTGGAGCATGTAGCAGGACAATAGTGAGTCTGGCAGAGAGGAGAGGGCACGTGTGCCTGAGAGGGTGAAGCATCGGCTACGCTGGCAGAGTGCCATGAGGAGAAGAGGGCTCGCTGTGGGGCTGCTGGTGCTGCTGCTGCTGGTGGTGGTGGTGGTGGTGGTGGTGGTGGAGGTGGAGGTGCTGGATGGCTGCCAGGGTGCATGAGTGCAGCGAGAAGGAAGGAGGGATGAATGGATGGATGGAAGGATGGATGGATGGATGGCACAGCCACGGCTCCACAGGCTGGCAGCACTGAGGAGCATGAAGGCATTCAGTGGCGCGGGTGAATGCGCTTTTGTCTCGGTGCGCAATGCCAGGCAGGCTCTAATGAGACGTGGCTTTGTGGCAAGCCTCTCGACATCAAGTGGGCTGGTAGACTCATTAACCTGACGATGGCGAATAAAAGAGTCCAACACAAGAGACGCCATGATAGCGTACTTAAGCCAGTTAAAACCCCTCTTGCAGGCTTTGTGGCTGTGAGAACACACAGCGAGTCGCTTCGGGTTTTAAAACACCACCCGGGACGTAGCGTCAGCATCATTAACACTAACTTACGATCGTTTCTTTCTTTCTTTCTTTTTTTTTTTATAAAAGCTCACATCTTGGCTCTTGCTTGTTTCCAGCAAACATTTCTGGCTTGAACAAACTTTTTTTTTTTTTTTTTTGGAATCGATTCTTATGCAATTATCATCCTCACACTTCCTTCTGTTGTCAGATTGCGCTTGTTTATCACGAAGAACATGAAATCTGTTCGTTTTTGGCTATAACATATTTCCCTGTTGGTGAGCTTAGCATTGTATCGAGTCCAAATTCGAGACATACATCTGGGTGTGGTTAAAAAAAATGTAAATAAATTAATTAATAAATAAAAACGTCCTGGGTTTTGATTGATGTCGTTCATAATTGCTGGAGCGTTTGATCAGGTGCCTCCTATGCAGATTGGATTCATTAGATATTCACCGTTCTCCATTTATTTCCACGTTTCCCTGCCACACCGGTTTTATGGCCCATAATTTGATTTAGATTAGAAATAATTTCACGTGACGTTTGCCCTACAGGTTCTACAGGAGAGTCATATGTTCATAACAGTGGCATGAAGGAATTCTTTTGACGCATGTCAGTCTTCCTGTGAGGAGAAAAAAACAGAGGAACAGAGAAAGGCACATATATGATTCACATGAGTCAATTCGTATGGAAAATTCAGAAAGGGTAAGATTAGAGTTAAGGGGGCGGGGCTTGTGTTCAAACGTTTTCTTATAAATGAAATGAAATATAAATAGATCGCTCTCATCTGATCAAATCCGTACACGTTATTTTTATTAAAACAGGTTTCAGTA
>JAUCMX010000020.1:2454061-2484061 GCA_033459395.1 Hemibagrus guttatus
ACGCTGTATAGAGTATTATTACAGATTATTTATATCACAAGCGCAAAAGCACATCCAACATTTTCACCTGAATTTTTTTTTTTTCATTTTTAACTACAAATATCTAATCATACACCATTTAATTTCATTTTTAACATGTTAGAATAAATACATTTAAGAATGCATTGAATAAAAAAATAATAAATAAATAAAAAAGAAGAGGTATTGTTCAGCATAATACTGATCAGCATAATACTGGTCTGATCCAAAAAATATTTATATATATATATATATATATATATTTTCTGCTATATTATTGTGTCTAATTATGTAATTTTTTTTGTTATTATTATTATTATTTCCTTTCAATATAATTATTTGCCCAATAATATTAAAAATATTAAATGTATTTTAAAAAAAAATTATTTCTGTTTATTTATTTATTCAATTAAACAGACACATAAATAATAATAAATGTTTTTTTGTAATTAATTCCACAAATAAAACATTTCTTTGTCATTTTCATGCACCAACTTTTGCACTCCCCTGTAATTTATGCATAGGTTTGTGCTGCATTCTTTGCATCACTGCTCTTGCATGTGCAGCCTTTTTTCCTTTTTTTTCTTTCCTAAATCAATATTTTAGGGGTGAATCAGCGTGTTTTCGGATTGGATTAAACGTGTAAGATGAGACGATGCGTTTGACGGAGACGAGGTAATGATCCTGCGTTTCCTCGGCAGATGCTGATTATCTGTTTTTATTTGTGTGTACAGCTGACAAATATGTCCTCGTGAAGATGCCTTCAGTTGCTCGCTCGCTCGCTCACACACCCACACACACACACACACCCACACACACACACACAAAGCCCTTATTTCATGGTCCAATCATGGTCTCTACACACACAGCGTGTGTGAACAGGAGACGAGGAGGAGAGGGGGAGGGGATGTGACGGATGGCATCTGTCTCTCTGTCTCTCTCTCTCTCTCTCTCTCTCTCTCTCTCTCTCTCTCTCTCTCTCTCAGTCCTCATCATTGTGCCTCTTCCCACCAAAATTTCTTCCTTCTCGCTTTCTTCCTTGCATCTGTTTTCCCCCTTTTTTCTCATTTTTCCTGCCCTTTATCCTTCTCTCGCTCTTCTTCTCACACACACACACACACACACACACACACTCACGTGAAAATCATCATGGAAGGAAGAGAGACAGTAAATCGGAACGTGGGCCGCAGATATGGCTCCGGTTAATGACTCGAGTTTACCTGCTTTGGCTAAATTACTTGGATTAATTACTTCCTCGGTCTTACATGTTTATAGAAGAGATGAGAGATGTGGAGTGGAGTAAAAAATAGATCATTAAATACTACGCACAGATATCACACACACACACACACGCACACACACACACACACACACTGTTTGTATCTGATATGAAAAGATTTGATGAAGCTGTAAAATAATATGTATATATGTATGTGTGTGTGTGTGTATGTGTGTGTGTGTGCTCGCTGTCAGACAGACATGGCTGATAATGTTGCATATTAATCAGTGCTCACATCCCCCCCTACATACCCCTCTACATACCCCTCCCCCCTCCCCCCTCCACCCCTACGGAGGATCAAAGCCTCCAGGTCGTGATTTTCTGCCATTAATTTTCTCAGGCTGAGGAAAAAGGAAAGAAGAGTTTTATCTCAGCTGGGACCGTCTGTCCGGCTGCTGGGATTCGCCCACGTTGAGAAAAAAAAAGACAGTGGACATCTCTGTCATCCCGCACAAGGACAGGGCAGGACAGGACGGGGCGAGGGTGGAAATAACGCCAAACATCCGTCCTTCCTTTGTGCTTTCTTTCTTTGTCTTGGTCAGATTGTGTCCTGGGGTGCACAAACTTTTGCACACAAGCATAATTTCATTACACACCGTAAATCTTAGCTATATTCTTTTTCTGTTATTCGTTCAGGTTTGCTTCCTTGTTATTAAAACTAATAATCACAGTATAATGCCATTAGATTAGATTAGATTAGACTTCTTTTGCTTTTCCCATCGTTTTCTCTAATCAAATTATTGTTATTATAATGAGCCTTTTTTTTTCTAAAAGTGCTTACAAAAAATTTTAAATCAGGATGAAAATGAAAAATAAATAATCATAATAATAAAAAAAAAAAACATCAAATTTATTCTGTAATATCTTCCCGTTTCTCTGGATGTGCTAAAACCGACCATTTTATTTATTTATTTATTTATTTATTTATTTATTTATTTATTTATTTATTTATTTATCTGTTTGTCTGTTTATTTAATATTATTAGTAGCTGTTTGCACATCTCTTATGTAATACACAGAAATAATTCAAAGGAAATTTGATTTCTTTCGGCATCATTAGGACAGGAACAGACATGACAGCATGAGCTTTTATTATTTATTTATTTATTTATTTATTTATTTATTGTACTGTTATAAAATATTTCCCCACAATTGAATTCATAAGTCTGTATTACAAGCCATTTGAGCGATGTAATTATATTCAGAGCGATATTGTGGCGTTTCCTCTTCTGCCAATTATTAGATTGCTCTCGATGCTACGTGATGAGTTCTGCTCGTGAACCGAATGCCAGAAATGAGCTGCTGGGTTTTTTTTCTGTTTGATCTACAATGTTGGATTTTTACCATTTTAAACCATTAAGTGTTTTTTTTTTTTTTTCATTTGTCTCTCTTAAAGGTTCTGGATGGAAACCTGAAACAGAGGGATTTCCTCAGAAAGTCTTCATCAGACACTAAGAACCCTTATTCTAAGAACCAAGACAGCTTGTGCTTCTTAACTCAGGAGCATCAGAACCAGAACTCTGGATCTCTGGAACTCTGGAGATCTTGAAATGAAGCGTTATGGTTCTGTCCTAATTTCTACACTGAAGTCTTTGATTATAAACTGCACACTTGATCAGGAACCTGAACGTCTGTAAGACACCAAGGCATCAAATCCAGCACTAACAGGAAACACACCATCATGTGGTGTCAAGGTGGAACCCATGAAGGTTTCATGTAGAACCTGAGAACCAAAATGTCCTGCTATGAGAACCAAATCCAACCTAGAACCATTTTAAGAGGCTAAAAACATTTTTATTATGAAATAAACTAAGAACCAAGACAGCTGATATTATTCAACCCAGGGAAGTGGAACATTACGGTTCTGTATTCATTCAGGATTAAACTCTTAGTCTGTAAACGGTGAGCTTGATGATCTAGAACTCTTATAGACGTCTTGAAGATTTTCTTTAGAACCCTACAACAGAATGTCTTCCTATGTTTGTAAAATTATTAATTATTTGAAGAACCAATAAAGAACCTATTTTTCTCAGATTGAACCAAAAGCTTTCTGTTCTTAAGTCCAGGAACATATCTCTGGTCTGGAACTGGATCGCTACGGTTCTCTCTTAGACCTGGATTATCTAGAACCTCAAATTAAACTCAAAAATTGAACACAAAACTGGAATGAAACTGAAAGCAGCACCAGAAAACAGCATGCTGAAATATATTGAGATTGTTTTTCTGTCAAGTTTTGCCCTTTAAGGATTTTTTTTAAGAACCTAGGAAGTAATGAACCCTTTAATTAGTAATATTCTGGATGTTATTTTCATCCACTTTTTTTTTTCCACAGCACTTTCTACCAAACGCTTTACATTTAATCCTTGATTCCACTCGCTAACATTTCTGCTTCCTGTGATGGTTCTCTCAATTTTTTTTTTATAATCAATGCTGTGTTTAAGGTGAAGTTGCAGCTTGTAATTCTTTTCAGCTAACACTTCCTTCCTGTTTACGGAGTGACGTCAAACCCACATGACCGCTCACACTGACCGAGTAAAGTTCTTCTTCTCTACTTTTATCTGAGTTTATTTCAGTAAACACAGACATATTTCTTGGTTAAATCATTTACACTGAGCAATCTAATCACGGATCTGAGATTTAATCATTACACACTAAGTAGCTAGTTCCTAACACGATTCTTTCTTATCCACTGGTTAGCATGTTGCTAAGCTTTTTGCTGCAGCACATCAACAACAGTAACTCCTACTAGTTTTATATGAGCTTCAAGTCCCACTTTTTTTTTTCACTCCGTACGCTAAACGTGTCGAGGAAGGAAGTGACGTAAACATGACTTGCAAATTAGTGCTTCCGAGGCCCTAGAAAACACCACAGCAGTTCCCTTCAGATCAAAAGTGTGAGCTTTAAAGTTTTAATCTTAAAGGTAATTATAATCCAGTTATGTATATTAAATCATTCTTCATGAAAAATATAAATATTAAAGTTACAGAAGATAAAGTACACCACCCTATAGACAAGGAACGGTACCACTTTTATTTATTTATTTATTTCTTTATTTATTTATTTTTACACTTTTTTATTTATTTGATTTGTAAAAGAACTATTTATTTATTTATTTAATTTGTAAAATTGCTTTTTATTTATTTATTTGCTTGTCTGTTTTACACTTTTCTGTTTATTTATTTGACACGTTATTTATTTAATTTTTATAATAGCTTTTTATTTGTTTGTTCGTTTCACACTTTATTTATTTACTTATTTATTTTTTAATATAGATTTTTATTTATTCGTTTGCATGTTTATTCTACACGTTTCTATTTATTTATTTTACACTTTTTTATTTACTTAATTTTTAAAATAGCTTTTTATTTTTTATTTGTTTGTATGTTTGTTTGACACTTTTTTAAAATTTATTTATTTATTTTCCACTTTATTTATTTATTTATTAAAATAGCCGTTTGTTTATTTGTTTTACACTTTATTTATTGATTTAATTTTTCAAATAGCCGTTTGTTTGTTTGTTTGTTTGTAGACTTATTTTTGAGTTATTGAGGACTGAATTCGTTTCAAGCCCAATTCTGATAAACCTAGTCTTAGAACCGATCTAGAGGCGTTTATATTCTTTAGAAATCCAGATGGTTTAAATTCACCCAGAATTCACATCTCTCTTGTTGATATGAACCGAAGCTTTAAAGCTTTTCTCTGCATCCTCGTGAGCTCCTGCAGCAGACACGACAGCGGCGTGTGGACGAGGTGAAGATCGTCCAGCTGCTTCAGCGGTGCAGGAATCCTGTTAAAGCTAATCTGATTGCATCTTTACTGACTCAAGCAGCAGAGGAGACAAACAAGGCAAGGTGCTGCCTTTAGACAACAGCATGAAACACTCACCCAACCCCCTACACACACACGCACACACACACACACGCTCATGGAAACGTTCATGTAATCCAGAGTGAGCAGTGTGTGGTGTAAACGTGTGATTATCCAGAAACGAGGACACGGAGGAGGACGAGCCACGTAATGGCCGCCGTCCTGCAGAATGGAAGCGCAGAGCATTCGTCTTCCACACTGCGTGTCTTCCTTCTCCTCTTCCTCAGTGTCTTCCACCTCGCAGCCACACGCCACGCTGTTTCAACAAACCTCTAAACCTCTGCATTTAGGCTTTAATTATGTTCAATTTGCTAAGCCAAGCCTGAAAACATTCAGAGGCTGCAAAAGCTCTGACCTATTTATTACTGCAGTGACAGCGTTAAGTGCCGCTCACATCAGCGCTCCATGCTGTCCAGCCATAATGGCCTGCTCCTGCTCCGGACTGCAGCGTGGAGCCTTCTGCTGGAAAAATATACACAACCAAAATAATCTATAACAAAAAATATCAAATAAAGGAAAATAAAATTAATAATAGTGTATTACATTTGAAAATATGCAGATTAAGTTTTCCTTACCTCAAGAAAAGAAATAAAACAAAATAAAAATTATTTAAAAAAATCAAACAATTTATTATTACTATTATTATTATTAGTAGTAGTAGTAGTAGTAGTATAAAAATATTACTATGAAATATTATAAAATATAAACTATTATTTTATTCTATATTAAATTGTATATTTTATAAATACACTTTAATATAAATTTTATTTAATATAAAACACCATTTTATGATGCCTATATTTTCCAGGAATAATTTCTATATTAATACTACAGTAATAATACTATTATAATTATCCGTTCTTCCATTATATTCATGTATAATATTTATGATGAACATATTCTATAATACAGTTATAAATTCTATAACTAATCTATCATTATTAATAGTATTATTGCTGTAATGAAACATATTTCTAAATAGTTCTAATCAGTTCATGAATAATTAATTATTAATAAAGCGGTGGAAATAAATTGAATAATAAACCATTGCGATACGAGAAATCTGTGGGCAAATATTGAAATTTTTAATTGAATAAAAATTGAGTGGAACATTTTCACAACCTCTGAGCTCACTGAGTTGTATGATATTTTATATAGATATATAAATTTGAGTAAATATTAAAAAGTCATGGATCATGTGCCGTCAGATTTCAGGCTTGATTTTGTCTCCATGTGTTCAGCAGAGCTTCTTTGTGTGGACGTGGAGGGAAGAGCATGAATGATTTATGGGCCAAACGGAGCGATTCCCTCTCGCTGCAAACCCCCTGTACCTCCCCACTGCACTGCACTGCACGCACACACACACGCACACACACACACACACACACGCTCCTCTGTACCTCCTGTATGGAAATGAGACGACACGCCGCTACCAGCTACACGACTTATCCCTCACAACTAACACTCTCTCTTTGTAACAATAAAACAAAATGGCCTCCGTCTCCGGCCTGAGAGAGACGGCGCGTCGATTTTGTTTTATTTCACGCTTTTTTTTATACAAGAACGCGCTCAGGGAATGATGGATGTGCGTCCTGTGCCTTTCACGTGAATGTTGCAAATATTAGCTTTTGTCTCACCGAGACGTAATTATCTCATAAGGCAGGATCAGTGGAAGAAAATAACGTGTTGAGATATTGTCCTGCTTCATCATTTCATCCTAACGGCCGGCATTCATCACTGAAACGATGTTTAGTATCAGGATTCGGATTCATCATATGGTGCTTTTTGGCTTCTGCATCGAATTGTGTTTAACACTTACAGCTTATACGTGTGTGTGTGTGTGTGTGTGTGTGTGTGTGCATTAAATGTGTGCTTTTTCTTCTTTATTTTTTTTCTTTTTTCCCCCCTTGGCGTTCATGATCGGCGTGTGTGTGTCCGTGTGTAGCGTTTTTGTGTAGGAGTACGAGAACATGTGCGCTTGGGCTCCGGATGCCTGCTGTTCAAGCTGCGCTAAAATCAATCTCAGTTCTGCGACATAAAATCAGAGCTTTTTTAAAATGCTTTTATATAGAAAAGAATTCTTTAACCTTTCTTAGAATAAATTTATTAGCCTTAAAACCTCAAAAAATTTACTTTAGTGTCAGAGTTTTCTTTTAGGTGAGGGATTACACACCCGATCAAACCCCGCCCCCTGAATATCTGACTAAATAATGTGTCATTTTTATATCTAATATGTCATCGACATTTATTTTTCTCTCTGTACAGACTCTGAGTAACAACACACCCAGTGTCGTGCAGTTATGGGAAAATAATCATTGACATGATGAAGCACAGGCTCTTTATTTTTCTCAGTAAACAGCAGCTGTGGTTTTTTTCTCATATAATACAGCAATTAGCCAAAGACGAGCTCGTTTCAATTGGATTAAACGTATTAATTTTTATCTGTTTATAGTTACATTTAATACAGAAAACATTATTGTGACAATAATCAAGTACATATATTGGTACCCTTGTACGGTGTTTATTTATATATTTATTTATTTATTTATTAATTCAGTTTTATTTGGTTTTAGCTGTGGACAAGAATGGGGATAGGTTTAGTTGTGTTTGGTTCTCAGGTGGTGTTGGGTCTCAGGTTGTGTTTTTGGGCTTGTGTTGGGGTTTAGGTCTTTTATTGGGTCTCAGGTGGTGTTGGTTCTCAGGTGGTGTTGGGTCTCAGGTTGTGTTTGGTCTTGTGTTGGTTCTCAGGTGGTGTTGGGTCTCAGGTTGTGTTTGGTCTTGTGTTGGTTCTCAGGTGGTGTTGGATCTCAGGTTGTGTTTGGGGTTGTGTTGGTTCTCAGGTTGTGCTAGGTCTGGGGTTGTATTAAGTTTGGGGTTGTGTTGGGTCTGGGGCTGTGTTTGGTTCCATTTTGTGTTGGTTCTCAGGTGGTGTTGGGTCTCAGGTTGTGTTGTGCTGGTTCTCAGGGGGTGTTGGGTCTCAGGTTGTGTTTGGTCTTGTGTTGGTTCTCAGGTGGTGTTGGGTCTCAGATTGTGTTTGGTCTTGTGTTGGTTCTCAGGTGGTGTTGGGTCTCAGATTCTGTTTGGTATTTTGTTGGTTCTCAGGTGGTGTTGGGTCTCAGATTGTGTTTGGTCTTGTATTGGGTCAGGGGTTGTGTTGGTTCTCAGGTTGTGCTAGGTCTGGGGTTGTATTAAGTTTGGGGTTGTGTTGGGTCTGGGGCTATGTTTGGTTCCATTTTGTGTTGATTCTCAGGTAGTGTTGGTTCTTGTGTTGGGTCTCTAGTGGTGTTGCATCTCAGGTTGCGTTAGAGATTGTGGTGTATTGGGTCTCATGTTGTGTTACATCTGGGGCTGTGTTAGTTCTCAGGTTGTGTTGGGTCTGGGGTTGTGTTGGGTCTCTGGTGGTGTTGGGTCTCTGGTGGTGTGGGTCTCATGTTGTGTTGGGTCTCAGGTTGTGTTGGGTCTTTAGTGGTGTTGGGTCTCTGGTGAGGAGCTCGGTACCACATGGACCCACCTGACCTCCAAAGCTGAGCACGGTGAAGGTCTGAACTCTCCCATCAGACTCTTTATCTCTGCAGCAGAAACCAGTCAGAATATTAATATTAAAAGGTGCTGCAGACTCGAGACTTTCTCCTCTTCACACTGCTTGTTTTCACATCCTGCAGTCTGCAGCCAGGCAGCCGAGTCATTAACGGCGAGTTGTATCCCGGCACATGATAGCAGATGATAGCTCGGTATTGATTCGCTGATGGCCGTGCTCTTGATTGTTTTGGGCGAGAACATGTCACAGCAGCATGACAAAGAGTGCTTTCAAAACACCTCCACGCAACCTAGCGTATTTAAACTCTATTGTTGTGTGGCGCAGAAACACGGTGCATTACTAACGCAATTTGAGCGGCTAGCGCAATTGCGTGGAAGAAGCCCTGACTACTTTTGTAGGAAGGGTAAAGCTTTTAAACTGTCATCTGCACCGCTTCTTATCCCGGGGAGAAACCTTTTAGCAGACGGCTCGCCGGTGGCCTCCTACAAAACGATGCGACTGTGTGACAGCTTATTATCTTCAATCTTTAATAAAGCGTCAACTCACTTAACAGATACGACTGGGAAGGAAATGAAGGAAATAACCACCACGATTTAATGTCAGGTGTTTTTTTTTTTTAACTCCGAACACAACTTTGAAGCCTCAGTTATACATTCGGACGCGTTTCATGCCACTTTTATGTCTCTGAACTAAATAAAGTAAATTTCATGAGTTTTCCCAACGAAGCTTCGGAAGAAATCCACTTTAATTTCCGAAAAAATGCGTGTTGATCTTCTCGTCCTAGAGCACGACAGCAAATATATGAATAATGCATCGCCAGCCGCGGGCTATAGATTGAATGTGAATATTCATTAATTTGTTTGCCTTTTGGGATGTAATGCATATTCAAACAGAGGCATGTTTGGATCCCTGTTTGCCGACTTGGCCGGCTCGCGCCAGAAATTAATAAATACCCCAAGCTTTCCGTTCTGCTTAAGTAATGGCGCCCATCCATGCCTCTTGTCTAAGCTTGTTGAATTTGTGAACATCATGCTGACTCGGCCAGGGCGTAAACGGTTTAAACTCAGCTTACCCGCTTCACAGATGTGACCCCACCTCGCTCTTCTAATAGGTGGAAATCCTATTATTGGCCTGACGGGACGAAGCAGGCCTTGGGCTACAAGTATCAGGACTAATAAGTCTCAAAATAGTCGCACAGCTCCAAATCGTTGAACTGCGACCTGCGTAATGAGTCGGTGAACATCGCCTAAGTGTGTGTGCAGGGGAAAAAAAGAGAAGAAGAAGCCCCTAAACAACAGGGTTAAAGCAGACATCTTTCTAAAATTGTGCGATATAATCAGCACAGAGCAAGAGATGCCAATGCTGCTAACAAGAACATCCTAGCAGGCTGAGAGAGAGAGAGAGAGAGAGAGAGTAACAGATTTAACTACAAGAACGCCTAGAGTATGTCATGGATGAGACAACTCTGTTCTACACAGCAGAGTAAATGATTAAATGCGTAGCTGCTGAGCTGCAGAGATGAGTTGTTGTTTTTCTTTTGTAGACTGTCTACACTAAACAGACTTGTGGATGAAAAAAGCTAATTATTTTATCAACCAAACAGACTACAGTCCAGCTTTCTGGCTCACAAGGATGAGGTTTGTGAATTCTCAGCTCACTGGAATGATGCGAATGTCCTGTCCCCTTCGGTGCGTTAGCTTTCACATTCTAGAAATCGCATTTAGCTACGAAAGCAAACGCTTGCTTTTTTTATTGCACCTACTGTTTCCCGGATTGAGCGAGTAGTCGAAAACAAATGCTACGCTATGGCTAAAGTGTGAATTCTGTGAGGTTCTGAATGAGGTTAAATCCTCAATGAGGTGTAGATGTTTCAAAATATTTCTTTCCAACCCTCCTAGGTAACATCATCCATCAGAAAGGAAATACAATGTAAAGAAACACCAACACAGCACACACTTCCTCTGTCTCCTGAGGAAAAACATTCAAATGCCTTTATTTTGCTGCTATCTGATTCAATACAAATGAAAAGGAATGTGAAATGAGGTTTGAGGTTTAACTATCTTTTTCCACCCAGAGGCCCAAATATGGCGTTTCCTCCTGTTTTACTGTGTCCATGTTGATGACTGAATGTCTTTGTCATATTCCACACCACAGTAGACACTCAGGACTTGAAGAATTTGTAATGTTTCAAAAGTATTTCTGTTTTCAGCCTACTAGGGGTGATGTATTCCTAGAAAAGTTTCAAATAAACAAAAACGGTTCATTTTTTCCCACACAAATGTTTCTATCTTCAAAGTAAATGTTGATATCAAACCCATTTCTGCTCTCTGACATGCTCCAAGTGCTTGTTCGTGTAAAAAGCAGCTCAGATTTATCTTCAACCTGTAAAATTCTGTGTAAGGTTATCCAACAGAGGGAAAAACACACGTCTAAAACAGACTGAAAGCCAACAGACTCGTTTTAGATCAGACTCACAGCCTGAACATCATCTATTTGTTTATACTGGTGAAAAACATCCCATAATTAGATTTCCATTCCATTGGCAAACTGGAATATCAGTGTACTGGTAAAAATGGTTAAAAAACCAGGAGAGCATCTGAACCTCACGCGACCCTGTCGGCCATTTCCACCCTCGAATCACGCTAAAACGGTCCTGTTATGGATCAAATGGATTTGTTTAGGTTTTGATTTGAACCGGTCTTCATTAATGGCCTCTAGCAGAGGTGCCGGCTGTAAGGGTCAGAATTAACGAGTCTGAAAAGATCACCCGGATCCATAAGGGAGCGGTGATGAGAGTAATGAGTCAACAAACACATCGACCCTGAGCTTCTGTGTGGGAAAACAGCTGAACAGAACAGAGCCACGCCCTGAAAATGGTGCAATCGAGTCAGCAGACTACAGCCTCTTTTTTTTTCGGATGGAGTTACACTAAGGATTTTTCCATTGAACAGGAATTTAAAATGAGATCTGTGTGAGGTCTGAGCTTCAGAAATGATCTACATCAGCGTGAGAAGATTAGAAAAGTGACTGAGCTCCACCACATTTCAATTCCCTTCCACCTCTGACTTCATCACAACACTATGGAAGAGGAAATGAACTTTGTTTAATCGCTGATTTGCTAAAGTCTTCATCAGTGACCTCTAGCAATGGCTTCATCACTCCTTCATCACTCCTTCATCACACCTTCATCACTCCTTCATCACTCCATCATACCTTCATCAGCACTTCTTACATCACAGAAAACAATAACAGAGAGGATCAGAGTGACTTGTAGATGTGTCTGGACCGGTCAGGACTAATACATCCTAAATAAAAAAATTGGTCTGAGAGTCACGCCCTTACAGCCACACCCTTACAGACACACCTCTACAGTCACACCCTAACAGTCACGCCCTTACAGACATGCCCCTAAAGTCACAACCTAACAGTCACGCTCTTATACACACACCTTCAACGTCTTCAACATGACTCCAACATCTTCCCTCTAGCTAACACACGACTACAACGTCCTCCCCCTAGCTAACAAACAACTCCAACGTCCTCCCACTAGCTAACAAACAACTCCAACGTCCTCCCACTAGCTAACAAACGACTCCAACGTCCTCCCACTAGCTAACACACGACTCCAACGTCCTCCCACTAGCTAACACACGACTCCAACGTCCTCCCACTAGCTAACACACGACTCCAACGTCCTCCCACTAGCTAACACACGACTCCAACGTCCTCCCACTAGCTAACACACACCTTCAACATCTTCCCACTAGCTAACACATGACTCCAACGTCCTCCCACTAGCTAACACACGGCTCCAACATCCTCCCACTAGCTAACACACACCTTCAACATCCTCCCACTAGCTAACACACAACTCCAACATCCTCCCACTAGCTAACACATGACTCCAACATCCTCCCACTAGCGAACACACGACTCCAACATCCTCCCACTAGCTAACACACAACTCCAACGTCCTTCTACTAGCTAACACACGACTCCAACATCCTCCCACTAGCTAACACACGACTCCAACGTCTTCCCACTAGCTAACACACGACTCCAACGTCCTCCCACTAGCTAACACATGACTCCAACGTCCTCCAACTAGCTAACACACGACTCCAACGTCCTCCCACTAGCTAACACACGGCTCCAACGTCCTCCCACTAGCTAACACACGGCTCCAACGTCCTCCCACTATCTAACGCACGACTCCAACATCCTCCCACTAGCAAACACACAACTCCCACATCCTCCCACTAGCTAACACATGATTCCAACATCCTGCCACTAGCTAACACACGATTCCAACGTCCTCCCACTAGCTAATAGAGGACTCCAACATCCTCCCACTAGCTAACACACACCTTCAATATCCTCCCACTAGCTAACAGAGGACTCCAACGTCCTCCCACTAGATAACACACCACTCCAACGTCCTCCCACTAGCTAACACACAACTTCAACGTCCTCCCACTAACTAATACACGACTCCAATATCCTCCCACTAGCTAACACACAACTCCAACATCCTCCCACTAGCTAATACACAACTTCAACATCCTCCCACTAGCTAACTCATGACTCCAATGTCCTCCCACTAGCAAACTCATGACTCCAACGTCCTCCCACTAGCTAGCAAACAACTCCAATGTCTTCCCACTAGCTAACACATGACTCCAACGTCCTCCCACTAGCTAACACACGACTCCAACGTCCTCCCACTAGCTAACACACACCTTCAACATCCTCCCACTAGCTAACAGAGGACTCCAACGTCCTCTCACTAGCTAACACATGACTCCAACGTCCTCCCACTAGCTAACTCATGACTCCAACGTCCTACCACTAGCTAGCAAACAACTCCAACGTCTTCCCACTAGCTAACACACAACTCCAACGTCCTACCACTAGCTAGCAAACAACTCCAACGTCTTCCCACTAGCTAACACACAACTCCAACGTCCTCCCACTAGCTAACACATGACTCCAACGTCCTCCCACTAGCTAACACATGACTCCAACGTCCTCCCACTAGCTAACACACAACTCCAATGTCCTCCCACTAGCTAACACACACCTTCAACATCTTCCCACTAGCTAATACATGACTCCAACATCCTCCCTCTAGCTTAAACACGACTCCAACAACCTCCCACTAGCTAACACACAACTCCAACGTCTTCCCTCTAGCTAACACACGACTCCAATATCCTCCCACTAGGTAACACACAGCTCCAACGTCCTTCCACTAGCTAATACACGACTCCAATATCCTCCCACTAGCTAACACACGACTCCAACGTCTTCCCTCTAGCTAATACATGACTCCAATATCCTCCCACTAGCTAATACATGACTCCAATATCCTCCCACTAGCTAATACACGACTCCAATATCCTCCCACTAGGTAACACACGGCTCCAACGTCCTTCCACTAGCTAATACACGACTCCAATATCCTCCCACTAGCTAACACACGACTCCAGTATCCTCCCACTAGCTAACACACGACTCCAACATCCTCCCACTAGCTAACACACAACTCCAACGTCCTCCCACTAGCTAACTCATGACTCCAATGTCCTCCCACTAGCTAACTCATGACTCCAACGTCCTCCCACTAACTAACACACACCTTCAACATCCTCCCACTAGCTAACAGAGGACTCCAACGTCCTCTCACTAGCTAACACACTACTCCAATGTCCTCCCACTAGCTAACACACACCTTCAACATCTTCCCACTAGCTTACACATGACTCCAACGTCCTCCAACTAGCTAACACACACCTTCAACATCTTCCCACTAGCTAAAACATGACTCCAACATCCTCCCACTAGCTAACACACGACTCCAACGTCCTCCCACTAGCTAACACACAACTCCAACGTCCTCCCACTAGCTAATACACGACTCCAATATCCTCCAACTAGCTAATACACAACTCCAACATCCCCTCACTAGCTAATACACAACTCCAACGTCCTCCCACTAGCTAACACACAACTCCAACGTCCTCCCACTAGCTAACACACAACTCCAACGTCCTCCCACTAGCTAATACACGACTCCAATATCCTCCCACTAGCTAATACACGACTCCAACATCCCCCCACTAGCTAACAAACAACTCCAACGTCCTCCCACTAGCTAACAAACAACTCCAACATCCCCCCACTAGCTAACAAACAACTCCAACGTCCTCCCACTAGCTAACACACGACTCCTACGTCTTCCCACTAGCTAACACACGACTCCAACGTCCTCCCACTAGCTTCCCAACCCCCAAAAAATGTTATTAACGACCAAGAGGCCTCACTCAGGCGCTGATTTGCTCCGACTTTGGCTGCATCAGTGACCTCTAGCAGTGCCTCGTGCACCCCATGAGATTGCGCCACTCCACTTTCAGAGACGAACGACTCATTAAGCACAGATTGATAACGGGCCGAAGGCCTGCGAGGACATTCCGTCATTAATATTTCAATTTAATTACTCTGCAGACGCTGCGTGCATGTTGATTCTGCGCTCCTAATTGGCACGCCATGCCTTGATATATGAACTATTATAATGAGCACTATTAGGTTTTTTTTGTTTCCTCGACTCGTCACGCGTGCTCGGTTTCACGTGTGGTATAATTTACAGATCAGAACCGCTTTCCAGGAAGCCACGTGTACTTTACACTTCAAGGGCGAGTTTAAATCAGTGTAAATGTGAAGGAGTTATCGCAGGCGTCAATGTGGTGACTGGAAATCTGGCTGTTTAATGGGAAATGAAGCATCTGGAGGACTGGACACGGGCAGAGGCGTGTGGTGTGTGTGTGTGTGTGTGTGTGATGGAGTCGTCCTGGTGCAGGGTCGATGAGGAGCTCGTCTTGTTTGTGTCTCTTTCTGCTCCTCTCACCTCTGCTCACTGGAATATTAGTCACAGCAGAATAGGTTTTTTTCCCTCTTAGCCGTGGAGAAATGCAGCACACACACACATACACACACACACACACACACACACAAACACACACACCAGAGAGATACACAATGCATCTATGTGATTGCACACACACACACACCAGAGAGACAATGCATTTGTGTGATTGCACACACACACACACACACACACACCAGAGAGATACACAATTCATCTATCAGAATCCACACATACACACACACACTCACACACACACACACCTGAGATATGCACAATGCATCTATTAGAATTCACACACACACACACACACACACCAGAGAGATACACAATGCATATGTGTGACTGCACATACACACACTCTCTCTCTCTCTCTCTCACACACACACACACACACACACACACACACACACACACACACTCTCTCTCTCTCTCACACACACACATTCACACACCAGAGAGATACACAATGCATCTATCAGAATGCACACACACACACACACACACACACACACACACACACACACACTCACACACACGTAGCAGCTTATATGAGCCTAGAGATCCTGGAAAATAATCAGAATCCCAATTGTGTAATTCCAAATCCCTGATTATTTTATTCTGTGCAAGTGCATGGCACGTGTATGTGTATGTGCATGTGTGTGTGTGTGTGTGTGTGTGTGTGTGTGTATGTGCATTCTGATAGAGGCATTGTGTATCTGGTGTGTTTGTGTGTGTGTGTTTGTGTGTGTGTGTGTGTCACGCATGCGCCATCATCCCTTCCTTGCTTCTGTGCTCATCTGGAAGGAGTTTCCTGTCATGTGCTGCGCTCTGATTGGTGGGTTTTTGGATTAAGGCTCCAGGCTGCTAGATCTGAACAGAGGAGAAGAGAAAAGAAGCTCAGACAGGCTTTCAGTGATTGACAGTGTTTAAGATTCACGCTTTGGTGTAAAGAACTGAAGAAAACTGAAGGAAACCCAGGCGTGAGACAATAACCAGGTGTATCAAAAGAAAGGAAGGAAGGAAGAATGAAAGAGACAGAGAAAGAGAGAGAGAGAGAGAGAGAGAGAGAGAGAGAGAGAGAGAGAGAGAGAGAGAGCTCGTCATCCTCATCACATCAGTTGATAGAAATTAAAATAACGAGTTTCTAATATCAGAAAACAACTGCTGCATTAAAACAGATTTATTTACAGTATGCACACACACACACACACACACACACACACACACACACACACACACACACAGTCCTCACAGCAATGTGCATAATAAAAAATAAAAGTCTGTAATAAATAAATATTCATTATAACAGCTTTTTAGGGCCACGGATTTTTACCAAAATAAATACAAAAATAATTGAAAAAAAAAATTTAAGAATAAAGTCAGAAAGTTATATAAGTAAATAATACGCATCAGAAAAACGCTATTTTTAAATCTAAGGGTGTTTCAATTTTTTCACTTAAGAACAAATAGGTTAAATACAAGGATAAATATTATTTAATTAATTATTATTTATTTATTTGTTTGTTTTATTTATTTATTTTTATAATTTTCTTTTTTAGAATCACTTTTTTAACCGTGCTCCTAAAACTCTGCAATAATTCACAATTCATTTGTTTATTTGTGTTTTACGTGTAACGGTGAGTTTTAGAGTCGTGAATAAAATTCCGAAGCGGGAAAAAAAACAGGAAAAATAATTTACTGAATATTTGTGTGTTTCCTGATTTCCTAGAGTGGCTGAGTAATTGCTGTCCATTAATCTTCTCTCTCACTCTGTGTTTGTGTGTGTGTGTGTGTGTGTGCGTGTGTGTGTGTGTGTGTGTGTGTGTGTGTGTGTGAGTGTGTGTGTTTATATTTGAAGTATTATTGCATCCTGGTTTGAAGGTTGAGCTCTCTCTCTGTTTCTATCTCTCTGCCTTCTGTCACTCAGTGCACCACGTGGTCCCGCCCCATACCGGGTCAGAGGTCAGCGCTGTCCTGTCTCTGGGGCATTGAGGGGCAGATGAGCAACGGCTGAGTCATTATCACACAAAAGAGTGGCGCACAGCTACAGGTACAAACAGCAGGCTGTTTACGGTTCAACACACACCGAGTCAATATATCAAAACCTACACAAAGACAGGAGGATACACCATGTGTGTGTGTGTGTGTGTGTGTCCTGATTGTGAAGAAATACCTTCTGGAAAGCTTACATTAATGATCCCAGTAAGAAAGTGAGCAGAATTGCTGCAAGGTTGCGTAACACGACATCTCTCTGAGGAACACTAACTGTTTCTCGCTTTGTTATTTCACCTTTTTTCTCAAATCGAGCTAAAACAAAACTCACACCGTGTCCTACGGTGTTTTACCGGCTGGTCTGAGTGACGGATTTAATGTTAATGTGGAATACCGAGCTAGCAGTAGCCTGTAGGCACCGGCTAAATGAGATTGAATGCTGACGCTGTGCAGCTTCACCGCTCCCCGAGCGCACAAACGTGGACAGCTTTTGCTCCGGGGACTTCATTTGCAGTAAGAATGTAATTTGCCTAGCCCCAAAATACGCTGAGAGCCAGGCGTCGTTTTATTGCTTCTGCGTTCTTCTGCTCCGATTCCCGAGCGAAATAAAAGTCTCAATCGAGCGTCAGACTTCCGAGAAAAAGATGCCGGAGATCGACGGCAGGTTCAGAGTTAAAAATGTAGAGCCTAGTTTTTCTGTTCATCATTTTTAAATCTGTTCACTTCAGTAGAGTTTGTATATTAATTAGTAACAAATAATTTATTGATATATTTCTGGATTTCGAGCTTTGTGTCAAATCGCTGAAGCCCAAAGTTTTACATGAAGATGTGGAGTGATGTAATTCTCACTGGGGTTTCAGTCAGTAAAGTCTAGAAACACCAGCAGATGATGTACAATATCTTCAAACTTAAGTTTGACAGCAACCTGGCTAACACTAGGCTCAGGTTCAGGTCATTAAAACCGTTAGCATGGTAGCAAACGCCAGATTAGCAATCACGTTGTGCAAAACATTAGCCACTTTCACTAGCATCCGACTGTTTATACTGTTGTTTATACAAGTAGCCACACTTATTATCAAGTGAGCTAACATTAATATCATATTGTGTACATGAGAAGCCAATTTTACTAGCAAGCTATCAAACTACAAGTTAACGATTACATTACAGACCATTAGCAAAGATCGTTAGCATACTAACCAACAGAAAGCTAGCTGCTACACACACACACACACACACACATATATATATAAAACCATTATACTGTATGTACGAGTAGCTAAGGTCTCTAGGAAGCTAACCGTTAGCAAGCTAACCATCATACTTTATAAACCAGTAGCCATCAAGCTCGCTAGCAAGCTAATGAACAGCAAGCTAATCATTATACTATATATACAAGTAGCCAAGCTCGCTAGCAAGCTACCCAACAGCTAGCTAACCTTTACAGTGTATACACCAGTAGCCAAGATCGCTAGCAAGCTAACCCACAACAAGCTAACTGTTATACTGTATAAACAAGTAGCCATCAAGTTTGCTAGCAGTCTAACTACCACTAGGCTATTACATATTATTGTGTACATTATCAAGTTAAAGCTTTGGCAAGCTGGCTAACAGGATGCTGAGATATTGTTAGCTATTGTTTTCTACAAGGCAAACTTGCTACATAGACAAAGTAGCCATGTTTGTTAGCTAACAGCAGGCTAGCTGTACACCAGTAGTACATTGTGCTATTAAACTGTGTAAACGAATACACGCTAAATTTTTTAGCTATTTAAAATGAGACATAAAATGATGAATCAGGGGCTCCTGAAGCAGGCTGCATCATTTACCCACAATTTTATAATTATCAGTGTTTAGAAATCCATTTCTAGGACTTTCAGACAGCAAGGTGATCTGTCTGTGGTCACTGATGGTGAATGAATTAAAATAACTATCCACTCTTTTGTTAATAAATGCAGGGTCATCCGTTTTAAAGGAGTCTATTTGCGTCTAATTCTCCAGGGTCTAATTTAATCACTGAATTGCTTTGCCCTTTGTTTCTGATGTTTGTTATATTTCTCCGTTGCCTGTCTGTGCCTGATTTCCAATGCAAATGTGGTATTAAACTAGTACAGTCTAAAGAGGACCTAATACATCATAATCTGCTTTTCTAGGACTGGATCAGATATTCAGCCAAATCAGAACAAATCAGAGGGACGATGGAAAGGTCAGAAAGTGAGAGCTTTGAATGTATTAATCTTGCGTCAATGTCACGCTGCTGGAGGAGGGGTAATGGGTCTGAGTGGGGATGTTTTTACACAAAGAGAGGATTACTCCTGAGAGAGAGCCGAATGAATATTAAAACACACGCAGACGTCCAAATTTTTTATTACTGTTTTACTCCAGCGGCGAGTCCTGAGCCAGGAAGCGAATGGAAAGTGACACGATGTGAACCTGAAATTGAATCAAATACATAGTACATGAGGTTTAAGTCGTCTGTTATGAGAGCGCGTCTGAAATCTGTGCCATGTTGAATATCGTAGCATTCGGTGGGGAGAAGATCATGGAGAGGTGCTATGGATGGTGTTGTGATTTGTGTGAGAGGGTTGTGTGTAGAGGGCAGGTTCCTGCAGGTGAGAGAGAGAGAAAGAGAGAGAGAGACGTGGGGTAAGCTGATGTGTGCAGGAGCAGAGCCTGGATCGACAGGGCGACTTTTCGTTGCTGCCTGTCAGAGCCGTGCCTCAGCAGGCTGTCAATCCCAACACCAACCGGAGAAAATGGAATACATTTCATCCCTGGCCTCCTGCAGGTCACCACTGACAGGCCTGTTCTTCAATTACCAAGGTTCACCGCTCTCACCATACACACACACACACACACACTCATAACTCACTCATACACTGCAGTGTAGAGTGACAATGTATGGTTACACAGGGATAGAAAATGTATTACATGCTAACACAATATACTACACTACACTATACACTACACTGTACTATACTGTACCATATACTACACAGCACACAATACTATTCTATATACTAATATACTTTGTACCACACTATATACACTAGACTGCACTACACTGTAACATATTACACACCACACTGTATATGTTACTAGTATTAATATACTAGTGCTAATATTATACTAGTAATAATACACCACAAATTTACCACACTATATACACTACACTGTAACATACTACATACCACCCTATATACAATTCTGCCACTGTACCATATGCTACATACTACACTATACACAATACTAGTCTATGTTCAATATACCACACACAATACTGCAAAATACTGTATTTTATATACTTTTATATACTATAATAATATATCCTATATATTGTTTTATATACTAATATACTACATACAGCACTATATACACTACACTGCACTATACTGTACAATATACCATATACCACATGCAATACTGCACTGTACTGTGCCATATACTACATACCATAATAAATACTTTATTCACTATACATATATTATACCAATATATTCTATATACTGCATACTATACTATACTACACACACTATATACACTACATTGCACTATACTCTACCACATACTACATACCAAACAAAATCCTTCACTATTCTATATACAAATATACCATGTAAACCCTATATACAATACTGCACTGTACAGTACCACATTCTACATCCCATATTAAGTATTTTATTCAATGTATGTGCATAACCTACTAAAATATTTCATATGCTGTTCCATAAACTACTATCCTACACACAACACTATATACAATACACTGCACTATACTGTACCATATACACTACACTTCACTATATTAAACTATACTTCACAGTGTATACTATAGTAAGTACTCTGTAGACTATATCTTATATCTTATATCTTATTATCTTCTTCTTCTTTCGGCTTCTCCCTTCAGGGGTCGCCACAGCGAATCATCTCTCTCCACCTATCCCTATCTTCTGCATCCTCAACCCTTGCACCCACTAGCTTCATATTCTCATTAATTCCATCCATATACCTCCTCTTTGGCCTTCCTCTTTGCCTCCTGCCTGGCAGCTCCATGTCCAACATTCTCCTACCAATATACTCACTCTCCCTCCTCTGAACATGTCCAAACCATCTTAATCTGGCCTCCCTAACTTTGTCCCCCAAACGTCCAACATGAGCTGTCCCTCTGATGTACTCGTTCCTAATCCTGTCCAACCTTGTCACTCCCAAAGAGAACCTCAACATCTTCAGCTCTGCTACCTCTAGCTCTGACTCCTGTCTCTTCCTCAGTGACACTGTCTCTAAACCATACAGCATGGCCGCTCTCACCACTGTCCTGTACACCTTCCCCTTGATTCTCGCTGATATTTTCCTATCACACAGAACTCCCGACACCTTTCTCCACCCATTCCAACCTGCCTGCACTCGCTTCTTTACCTCTTTCCCACACTCTCCATTACTCTGGACTGTTGACCCCAAGTACTTAAACTCCTGTACCTTCTTCACCTCTTCACCCTGTAACCTTACTGTTCCACTTCCCTCCCTTTCATTCACACACATGTACTCAGTCTTACTACGACTGACTTTCATTCCTCTTCTCTCCAGCGCAAACCTCCACCTCTCCAGGTTTTCCTCCACCTGCTCCCTGCTCTCACTACAGATCACAATGTCATCTGCAAACATCATTGTCCAAGGAGACTCCTGTCTGACCTCCTCTGACAACTGGTCCATCACTATAGCAAACAGGAAGGGGCTCAGAGCCGATCCCTGATGCAGTCCCACCTCCACATTGAACTCCTCTGTCTGACCTACAGCACACCTCACCACTGTCCTGCTCCTCTCATACATGTCCTGCACCACTCTGACATACTTCTCTGCTACTCCTGACTTCCTCATACAGTACCACAGCTCTTCTCTTGGCACCCTGTCATACGCTTTCTCCAAGTCTACTTATATCTTATTATACAATATCTTATTTGATATACTACTTCTCATGTCATATGCAGTCTACACTATACGATATACAGTACACTTGGAAATCTGTCTTTTTTTTTTTTTAACACAAATTCATAATTTTGTTCATGTTTCAGCTTCAACTAACTTGATTAAACCCAAAAACCCGTTAAAGTGCTGCGTTTTTGTCTTGAAAGGAAATGTATAAACAAACAAGGAAATAAATATATATAAATATACATTAGACTGGCCTTGCCTTGAGCTCAGGGTGCTGTGTGAATATACTGATGTAGTTCTGCTGAGAAAGAAAATGCTCTCGCTCTATCTATTTCTCACTATATATAGTGACTATCTATCGTAAAGTTGCCTTTATTTGTCACATATACCTTACTGCACAGTGAAATTCTTTTCTTCACATATCCCAGCACAGGGTATATATATATATATATATCACAGGGTCAGCATATATATATATATATATATATATAGAGAGAGAGAGAGAGAGAGAGAGAGAGAGAGAGAGAGTGAGAAGGGTGGGTTGGGGGCCTTGCTCAAGGGCCCAACGGTGGCAGCTTGGGTGGTGTTGGGGCTTGAACCCCTAATCTTCTGGTCAACGACCTGGTGCCTCAACCACTTGAGCTACCACTGCCCGCTATAGATAGATATATAGATAGATATATAGATATCTATCTATCTATATGGTAAATTGTAACTGCATATTTCTCTGAAGTTTTAAATGAATTTGTTTTTTCTAAGCCTAATTTCTAATTTTCTAGTTTAATTTTTAGTCTAATTTTTCTAATGAGTAATTAAGTGAATTTCTCTTTGTGTACAAATCTACTGCATGCAATTAATGCTTCAAAAACCAATAATTGTTTTTTTTTTTTTTTAAATGCATGACATTGTTTTTAAATCTCAAAATCCATACATTAAGTAAACACACACAGACACACACACACACACACACACACACACACACACACACACACACAAAAATATCATTTTCAATCAATATCAGGCAATATCTGTTTTATTTACACCAGACTCACATTTCCCTCAGTTTGAACTCCATCAGCTCAGATATAGATCACACTAACAATACCTGATATGACATGAACAATGTCTTGATTGTGAGTGCGTGTGTGTGTGTGTGTGTATGTGTGTGGTGAAAATAACGCCGTTATCTGTTACCATAAGCAGATCGCACTATAAGAAGAGCTGTATGTTGCAACCGCGCTCCTAGAAGAATAGACACACGGCTAAACAATAGAATAGATTTCGCATAAGTCAATACGGTGGCAGATTGAGCAGCTGGAGCTTTGCTTCCTGACTCGGGTCAGCAACCGATTTAGATGTGCTGGCCTTTTATTCTCAGCTATTTACTCATCCTTTTTTTTGTTGTTTTTTTTTTTTTTTTTTTAGACAGAAACAGCTCATTGTTTCATCATTTTGAGTAATGATTGTCAGTTTTCTTTTCGAACTTGGAGCTTAAAAAATGCAGATGGTACGAGGGAACAGAAACGAGTTGTGGGTTATTGCAATGCAAGCGGGTGTCTCATTTTCAGTGCTGATATTGTGTAATATCCCCTGAGCACGAATATCCTATTTTGGGAGTTATTTTCCAGGCTGACTGAGTTACCCTGCGTCCCAGAAGACGAGCCTGTTGGTACTGGTTATCATCAATCTGGTTCATCATGGAGACGTTTTGTAAATTTTTGTTTGTAGACGCCATTATTAGCCGTGACTATGACATGAGATTTGATCTTGTAGACATCCTTTTTACAGTCCAAAGTTGTTACAGAGACGTGGAGAAGCGCTAGTTTGCCGCTAGCATTGAGACGACGCCATACTGTCCCACGCTGCTGTGAGCTATGAATGTCTGACTTCCGACATATAAATACCTTACAAGTTTTGATTGTTTAGGCCGTTGATGTCAGTGCTCGCTCTCCTGACAGCTGCTCGCGCTCTATACAGGTTCAAGCTGCACTTTATGTAAGACTTTTCTCAGTTCTAGTTTTCAACAAGCAACAACTTTGCACTTAGGTTCCATCATGTGACCTGAAAGTCTCTCTAAAGCTGATTATTTTCTGATCTGTTTTCAAGGTTTAAGACATGACCAATGGAGACAGTGAGATGCCTGTAGGATGTTTATTTATATAGTTGAAGGTCATTCATAGCATAGGAGTCAAAGAAACAAACACACAGATAAAGATGAGGATTCATTAAAGTACTAGAACCAAAAAAGCCTATTATAACCTATTAAACCTATTATAAGGCTTATTGTTCATATTAAATATACTACTCAGGCAGAATATCTTCCAAATTTCTGGTTAAAGCAAGATTCATGTTGATGTACACATTTGTTTTTGTTTTATTAACTTTCTGAGAGAGAAAGAAGACAGAGGTGGTTAAAGGAACTGCTTCTATCTGCTATGGAAGTTTAGAGCTGCAATAAAATAAAAGTGATGACAGGAACCAACATGTTTGGTGGATGTTTTAATACCAGAACTTGATTTTTATCAGTAAAACATCAAGTCCTGTGAGTGTAGACTTTCTGTAGCCAGCTTATATGTTGCTGCTGTTAGCCGACACAAATATAAAAATAGCTCCGCCCACTAGCGAGTGATTCGAGTGACTCCTTTGTGAACGAAGGCTCAGGGGTCTTTGGGTCGTCCTTCTGTGAATGCTTACGATTTCTATGTAGAAATGTTTCCCGAACAGAAAAAAGTTAAGAACGATGAATTACGCCAAGAATCCTTAAAGAACCTTGTAAGAACATTTTTTATCTCATAGAGTAGTAAGTAATCCTCAGCGTACTGCGAGAATTTGTGAGGTTTAGTATAGTAAGTCAGAGATACACTAACTGTAGGAAAGAATTACAGCACAGGGACACGAGTGAGGCGAGAGGAATTACCAAAATATATATATATATATTTGTAGATGAAGATTGTAGATGTAGAGGTGTTTTTTCCCACCTGATTTTCACTGACATTGTCTGGAAGCTCCACTCCTTAATTTCTAGTAAACAGTTTACATAGCAATATTTTGGCTCATGGTCATGATGTTTGATAGAAACTCTCTGGAAGCTCCGCCCCTTTATATAATGTAAAAAATTTCTTCTTCTTCTTCTTCTTTCGGCTTTTCCCTTCAGGGGTCGCCACAGCGAATCATCTCTCTCCACCTATCCCTATCTTCTGCATCCTCAACCCTTGCACCCACTAGCTTCATATCCTCATTAATTCCATCCATATACCTCCTCTTTGGCCTTCCTCTTTTCCTCCTGCCTGGCAGCTCCATGTCCAACATTCTCCTACCAATATACTCACTCTCCCTCCTCTGAACATGTCCAAACCATCTTAATCTGGCCTCCCTAACTTTGTCCCCCAAACGTCCAACATGAGCTGTCCCTCTGATGTACTCGTTCCTAATCCTGTCCAACCTTGTCACTCCCAAAGAGAACCTCAACATCTTCAGCTCTGCTACCTCTAGCTCTGACTCCTGTCTCTTCCTCAGCGACACTGTCTCTAAACCATACAGCATGGCCGGTCTCACCACTGTCCTGTACACCTTCCCCTTGATTCTCGCTGATATTTTCTGATCACACAGAACTCCCGACACCTTTCTCCACCCATTCCAACCTGCCTGCACTCGCTTCTTTACCTCTTTCCCACACTCTCCAGTACTCTGGACTGTTGACCCCAAGTACTTAAACTCCTGTACCTTCTTCACCTCTTCACCCTGTAACCTTACTGTTCCACTTCCCTCCCTTTCATTCACACACATGTACTCAGTCTTACTACGACTGACCTTCATTCCTCTTCTCTCCAGCGCAAACCTCCACCTCTCCAGGTTTTCCTCCACCTGCTCCCTGCTCTCACTACAGATCACAATGTCATCTGCAAACATCATTGTCCAAGGAGACTCCTGTCTGACCTCCTCTGACAACTGGTCCATCACCATAGCAAACAGGAAGGGGCTCAGAGCCGATCCCTGATGCAGTCCCACCTCCACATTGAACTCCTCTGTCTGACCCACAGCACACCTCACCACTGTCCTGCTCCTCTCATACATGTCCTGCACCACTCTGACATACTTCTCCGCTACTCCTGACTTCCTCATACAGTACCACAGCTCTTCTCTTGGCACCCTGTCATACGCTTTCTCCAAGTCTACAAACACACAGTGCAACTCCCTCTGACCATCCCTATACTTCTCCATCAAAATTCTCAGAGCAAAAATTGCATCCGTTGTGCTCTTTCTGGGCATGAAGCCATACTGCTGCTCACAAATTTCCACTACCTTCCTTAACCTAGCTTCCACTACTCTTTCCCATACCTTCATTGTATGGCTCATCAACTTTATCCCCCTATAGTTACTGCAACTCTGCACGTCACCCTTATTCTTAAAGATCGGCACTAACACACTTCTTCTCCATGCCTCAGGCATCCTTTCACTCTCTAAAACCCTGTTGAACAAATTAGCTAAAAATTCCACTGCTGCCTCTCCCAGACACTTCCAGACCTCCACCGGGATGTCATCAGGACCAACTGCCTTCCCACTTTTCATCCTCTTCAAAGCCTTCCTGACTTCATCCTTTCTAATGTTATCTACTTTCTGTTCCACAGAGTTCACCCCTTCTACTCTTTTTTCCCTCTCATTTTCCTCATTCATCAGCTCCTCAAAGTATTCCTTCCATCTCCTCTGTACACTCTGCTCACTTGTGAGCACCCTTCCATCTCTATCCTTAATAACTCTAACTTGCTGCACATCCTTCCCATCTCGATCCCTCTGCCTAGCTAACCTGTACAAGTCCTTCTCTCCTTCTCAAAGTGTCTAACCTAGTGTACAACTCTTCATATGCCTTCTGCTTGGCCTTAGACACCTCCCTCTTCACTCTGCGCTGTAACTCCTTGTATTCCTGTCTATTCTCTTCAGTCCTGTCCATGTCCCACTTCTTCTTGGCTAACCTCTTCCTCTGGATACTATCCTGAACTTCCTCATTCCACCACCAAGTCTCCTTATCTTCTTTCCTCCTTCCAGATGACACACCCAGCACCTTTCTCCCTGTCTCCCTAATCACTTCTGCTGTAGTTTCCCAGTCATCTGGCAGCACTACCTGACCACCCAGAGCCTGCCTCAACTTCTGTCTAAATTCCTCACAACATTCCTCCTTTTTCAGCTTCCACCACTTGGTTTTCTTCTCTATCTTTGACCTCTTCGTCTTACAGACCATCAAAGTCATCCTACACACCACCATCCTATGCTGTCTGGCTACACTCTCTCCCACTACCACTTTACAGTCACTAATCTCTTTCAGATTGCCTCTTCTACATAGGATGTAGTCTACCTGTGTGCTCTTACCTCCACTCTTGTAAGTCACTCTATGCTCCTCCCTCTTCTGAAAATAAGTGTTAACCACACCCATGTCCATCCTCTTAGCAAAGTCCACTACCATCTGTCCTTCAAGGTTCCTTTCCTTAACTCCAAACTTGCCCATCACCTCCTCATCACCTGTGTTCCCCTCACCAACATGTCCATTAAAATCCGCTCCTATCACCACTCTCTCACCCGTGGGAATACTCTCCATCACCTCATCTAATTCACTCCAGAAACACTCTTTCTCCTCTAACTCACAACCTACCTGTGGGGCATAACCACTAACAACATTCAACATCACCCCTTCAATCTCTAACTTCAGACTCATCACCCTGTCTGACACTCTCTTCACCTCCAGAACATTCCTCACAAACTCCTCCTTCAGGACCACACCTACCCCATTTCTCTTACTATCCACACCATAATAAAACAGCTTGAATCCTGCTCCTATACTACGAGCCTTGCTACCCTTCCACCTGGTCTCCTGTACACACAGTATATCCACCTTCCTTCTCTCCATCATATCAGCCAGCTCTCTACCTTTCCCTGTCATAGTACCAACATTCAGAGTTCCTATTCTCAGTCCTACACTCTTACCTTTCCTCTTCTCTCTCTGTCTGCGCACTCTCCTCCCTCCTCTACTTCTTCGACCAACAGTAGCCCAATTTCCACCGGCGCCCTGTAGGTCAACGGCGCCGATGGCGGTCGTTGTTAACCCGGGCCTCGACCGATCCGGTATGAAATTTGAACTGACGATTCGCATGCTTAAATTTGGCAATGTTTTACGCCGGATGCCCTTCCTGACGCAACCCTCTCTATTTATCCGGGCTTGGGACCGGCACAAAAGTCACTGGACTGTGACCCCCATGGCTAGATTATATAATGTAAAAAATTTACATAGTAATATTTTGGTTCATGTTTCACAGTGCTTGAAAGAAACTCTCTGGAAGCTCCACCCCTTTACATTTAGTAAACAATTTACATAGTACAATTTTGGCTCATGGTCACTGTGTTTGAAAGAAACTCTCTGGAAGCTCCGCCCCTTTACATTTACAAAAGAATTTACATAGTACAATTTTGGCTCACGGTCACTGTGTTTGAAAGACACTCTCTGGAAGCTCCGCCCCTTTATTCCTAGTAAACAATTTACATAGTAATATTTTGGCTCATGGTCACTGTGTTTGAAAGACACTCTCTGGAAGCTCCGCCCCTTTACATTTAGTAAACAATTTACATAGTACAATTTTGGCTCATGGTCACTGTGTTTGAAAGACACTCTCTGCAAGCTCCGCCCCTTTATTCCTAGTAAACAATTTACATAGTAATATTTTGGCTCATGTTTCACAGTGCTTGAAAGATACTCTCTGGAAGTATCTATTTCCGTAATATTTTGGCTCATGCTTGTGGTGTTTGAATGACACTTTCTGAAGCTCCGCCCCTTTACCCCAGTAAACAATTCACATTAGTAATGTTTTGCTTGAAATTTGCACTGATGCAAATACAATATATATAATGTTCATGCTAGAAACATTTACACATTACACATTTGTGTTCTTTTTACGTAAAGATCAAATCTCAAAAGGGGAATTTTAAAGACGGTTAAATGTTTGTTGACATTTTATGCTAATTCTCACTTGTCTTGCCTCCTATAGACACTCCTCTGCCCTCTGCTAGCACTATGACATCACTGATTTCTAAAACTTTAAATTCCAAACCAATTCTACTTAAGAAATTTGCAGTACAAGCACACAAAGAACTTCTGCTTCATGCCACCCCTCTCTCTCTCTCTCTCTCTCTCTCTCTCTCTTTCAATTATTGAAGCTTTCAATGCAAATAAGGATTGTATTTTTCACTATTACCTCCACTTTGGGGCTATGTGGCTTCCCGGCTCTGAGAGAGCGAGATAGCTTTGCTGCTAATGTGGCACGCAGGACTTTTAGAAAAGCTTTCACAATACAGCAATGCAGACGTGAGTGAAGCCATCAGAACCCCGAATGTCACCACAGCTCACTTAATGCAGGCTGAAGGATCCAGGTCAGTCCCCAAAGCTCCAGCTCTGAACTTCACTTTAAGCCTT
>JAUCMX010000020.1:2489061-2496561 GCA_033459395.1 Hemibagrus guttatus
CTATCTTTTTCCCGCCCCCCTCTCTCTCCCCCCTCCCCTCTTTTCTCTCTCTCTCTCTCACGCCCCTCTCTCTCCCCCCTCATTTCTGTCTCTCTTTCATTCTCTCAGTCTCTCTCTTTTCATACATATTCTCTCTCTCTCTCTCTCTGTCTCTTTCTATTTCTCTCACTCTAACTTGCTCTATCTCTCTCTCAATCTCTCAAAATTTGCCGTCTCTCTCTCACACATTTCTCGCTCTCTGTTTTTTCCCGTCTTTTGTCTTTCACTCTCTCTCTCTCATTCTCTCTCTCTCTCTCTCCTTGTTCTCCTTTTCTCTCTCTCTCTCTCTCTCATTCTCTCTCTCTCTCTCTCCTCGTTCTCTCATTCTCTCTCTCTCTCTCCTCTCTCTCTCTTTCTCTCTCTCTCTCTTCTCATGCTCTCTCTCTCTCTCTCTCCTTGTTCTCTCTCTCTCTCTTTCTCTCTCCCCTCTCTCTTCTCATTTCTCCCCTCTCTCTCTCCTCGTTCTGTCATTCTCTCTCTCTCTTTCTCTCTCTCTCTCTCTTGTTCTCTATCTCTCTCTTCTCACCCCTCTCTCTCTCTCACTTCTTGTTCTCTCATTCTCTCTCTCTCTCTCTCCTCGTTCTCTCATTTCTCTCTCTCTCTCTCTCTCTTTCTCCCCTCTCTCTCCTTTTTCTTTTCATTCTCTCTCTCTCTTTCTCTCTCTCTCTTCTCATTCTCTCTCTCTCTCTTTTCTCTCTCTCCTCGTTTTCTCTCTTCTCTTTTCTCTCTCTCTCTCTTCTCATTCTCTCTCTCTCTCTCTCTCTCTCTCTCTCTCCTCGTTCTGTCATTCTCTCTCTCTTTCTCTCTCTCTCTCTTGTTCTCTATCTCTCTCTTCTCACTCTCTCTCTCTCACTTCTTTGTTCTCTCATTCTCTCCCTCTTTTCCCCTTTTCTCTTTTCTCTCTCTCTCTCTCTCTCTCTCTCTCTTCTCATTCTCTCTCTCTTTCTCATCTCATTCTCTCATTCTCTCTCCCCTCTCTCTCTCTCTCTCTCTCTCTCTCTCTCTCTCTCTCTTCTCATTTCTCTCTCTCTCCTCGTTCTGTCATTCTCTCTCTCTCTTTCTCTCTCTCTCTCGTTCTCTATCTCTCTCTTCTCACTCTCTCTCTCACTTCTTGTTCTCTCATTTCTCTCTCTCTCTCTCTCCCCTCTCTCTTTTTCTCATTTCTCTCTCTCTCTCTCATCTCATTCTCTCTCTCTCTCTCTCTCTCTCTCTCTCTCTCTCCCCTCTCTCTTTTCTCTCTCTCTCCCCTCTCTCTCCCTCTCTCTTTACGATGCTTGTGGGAACTCAGTACTGTACATCTGATCTCAGCTTTCTGAGAGATCAGTGCTGCTCAGGCCAGCGTTGAGGTAACGATTAGTAAGTGATATATTGCGCTTCGGGTCAGCACGGGGGGCTTTCGTTATCGATCAGGGTCCGATTCCATTTTATTTCATGCCTGCTAGATTAAATGTAAAAGTTTAAAAAAAAAAAACAATACGGTAATGCAGTCGGAGCTGTTCGGGACGCAGGCCAACGATTACATCAACGCTGAGGAGCTGCACTAAGAGCTATTAGGTGTTTAGGTATTGAGTGCATGTGGAGGTCCTGCACGTTCCTCACTTCTGGAGCACCAGGTGTTCTACTGCCACGATCCAGCACTCTGCTAAATTAGCTTAACGCCTGCCGCTAGCTGCAGCAGGGACATCCATCTACGCTGCAGGATTTGATTACGATGAAGAAACGCTGCAGAGCTGCAGGAGGAAGCTTCATCAGCGCTGTTTTGCTGCTTATCTCATACAGCGACACACACACACACACAAAACACACACACTTAGGCAAACATTCAAACAATTACGATTGTAAGACTTTATCAGGAGCATCATTTTTTAATTTTGACCTGCTCTCTCACACACACAGCGTCTGTTTAAATGGAACCCTGGTGGGTTCTCCACCTCCGTGCGGTTCTTTATGCAAGTCAGAACCCAACAAACACACTCAACAACCCGCCTGATATATCCAGTCCGAGATCCTCTGAGCAAAGTGTTCTCAATTTCCTTTCAAATGAACTCGAGAAAACAAATTGACTCAGAATCGACTCGGAATCGAGTTGCAGGAAGTGAATCAAACACACTCTCTGCAGTATTTCTTTATAGATATAAGCTCCTAAACTGAGCCAAAGGACCGAGCTGTAGCACTGAACACACAGCATGTTTTCTGGAAAGTTCTAGAGACAAAAAAAAGCCTGCACTGTATGTGATAATAGTTAATCATTTATCGAATTGTGTAGTCATTTATTTAGTGCTGATTTGGTGTTCTCCGTTCTCTCTGAGTGATTTTTTTAAAAGGGTTTTTCAGTTTTACCCCAGCGTTTCCAGACTACACACACCTCGGACAAGTTTAAGTGTTTTCGTTTCTCTTTTTTGTGCATGTTGTCTCACTTGTAGTACGAATCCGGGTTCAAATGAATCAACCAAACGAATCAACTTTGCGCTAATTTGGATTCAGCAAACAGAACAAATGTGAAATCTTCCTTAATGACCCCTCATGCTTCATCTCTTCCCTCCATACACTTTCCCGTCTGCTGTATAATCATAAACACACACCATGAGTCTGACCGGAAACCTCTGATTAAGGATCAGCTGATGAGTCGCTTTATTTTGGAGTGTTTGCTGACAGACTGTGTGTTCTCTTGCTTTCTCAGTTAAAAACATGCCAAGCTGATCTCGCCATCTCGTCCCAGTGCAGGAAAAGACACGTCACGCCTCGCTGGATTACTTTCGATGAATACTGAAGCAAACGTCCATGGTGAAGAAACAAAAATCCAGTTGATTCGTCTGATCTTTGCTCCCTCAACTGTTACCTTGGACAACAAACATCTTAAGCTGTAAATTTCTGAATTTCTGCTTCAGCATGGAGCACCGACAACCTGGAGTCCAGAGAGAACCTCAGATAGAACCTCAGAAAGAACCTCCGATAGAAACTCAGATAGAGCCTCAGATAGAACCTCAGATAAAACCTCAGAGAGAACCTCATAAACTACCTCAGATACAGCCTCAGATAGAACCTCAAAGACAATCTCAGAACGAACCTCAGAGAGAACCTCAGATAGAACCTCAGATAGAGCCTCAGAGAGAACCTCAAATAGAACCTCAGATAGAACCTGAAATAGAGCCTCAGAGAGAACCTCAGATAGAACCTCAGATAGAACCTGAAAGAGAACCTCAGATAGAACCTCAGACATAACCTCAGATAAAACCTCATAGAGAACTTCATAGACTATCTCAGATAGAGCCTGAGATAGAACCTCAGAGAAAACCTCAGATAGATTCACAGAGAGAACCTCAGATAGAACCTCAGAGAGAACCTCAGATAGAACCTCAGAAAGACCCTCAGATAGAATCTCATAGAGAACCTCATAGAGAACCTCAGATAAAACCTCAGCGAGATCTTCAAAGAGAACCTACGAGAGAACCTCAGCTAAAACATCAGCGAGATCCTCAGATAGAACCTCAGAGAGAACCTCAGATAGAGCCTCAGAGATAATTTCAGATTGAACCTCAGAGAACCTCAGATAGAATCTCAGAGAGAACCTCAGATAGAACCTCAGAGAGAGCCTCAGAGCCAACCTCAGAGAGAACCTCAGAGAGTACCTCAGATAAACTCTCAGATAGAACCTCAGAAAGAACCTCAGATAGAGCCTCACATAAAACCTCAGAGAAAACCTCAGCAAAAACATCAGCGAGATCCTCTGATAGAGCCTCAGATAAAACCTCACATAGAGCCTCAGAGAGAACCTCAGATAGAACCTCAGATAAAACCTCAGAGAGAACCTCAGATAAAACCTCAGCGAGATCCTCAGATAGAACCTCAGATAGAATCTCTGAGAGAACCTCAGAGAGAACCTAAGATATAATTTCAGATTGAACCTCAGAGAGAATCTCAGAGAGAACCTCAGATAAAACCTCAGCGAGATCCTCAGATAGAACCTCAGATAGACCCTCGGATTGTACCTCAGATAGAACCTCAGAGAGAACCTCAGATAAAACCTCAGACAGAACCTCAGAGAGAACGTCGATTACATCATCATTAACGAGAGAGAAGAAATATTTTCTCCAAAGATCTGTTTAGTCACGCAGAGAACAGAACAGACGTCAAACTCGCCATAATAAAGTCAACAGGATTATTTAATAAGAGTCTCTGCAGCTCTTATTTTAAAGCCCTCCAGGCTCAGATCGTCAGCAATACAAGCTAAGAAATGAATTTATTGTCTATTTCAGTCACAGGATGTTCTCTTGTTATTTATTTCATCCTTCATGTACAAGCCTGGAAAATCAACCATCAATATATAACTAATGTTTTTCCTGAGGTGTAGATATAATATATTTAGACAACCAGCAGTGTGTATTTTTGTGTGTACATCTAATGTGTATTTTTGCAGCTAGCCAAGTATCCAAACAAGCACTGGATGCTAACTAGTCTAGCTAGCTAGCTAGCAAACAGCATCTAATGCCACTAGCTACCTTTTGGATATATTTTTTTTAAATAAATTAATTACCATCATTACTAAAAATCAAATGAATAAGATTCGGTAACTAATGAACTAATACAGCTAACTAGAGTTAACTACCTAATTAACTAGTATCACTAACTAAACAGCTGTCTAACAAGCGAAACATACAATAGGGTTTTTTTTTTTTTTTTTTTTTTTTTTTTTTTTTTTTTTTTTTTACAGTTCTTCGCTACATCCAAGCAGGAGATTGAATGATCTGCTGAGCCTCAGAATTATTTTATTTATTTTTATTTTTAAAAAATACATTATTATCATATCTGATTGTTTCTCTTGTTACTAAGCGAGGAATTTTTTAACAGCGAATTTAATGCACCGTTCCTCAAACTTTGTAGAACAAAATCCAAGATGGAAATTCTGAGGATTTTCCGTAACATCTCTCAGTTTGAGGAACTCCATAACTGGAGAAGATTGAGAAGTTCTTCAAAACCTTCCTATTATTTCACACATCAGTGATGTTTAAAGTGAAATAAGATCTGCTTGCTCGTGATGGTCGTGATGATTGTCTGTAATCTCAGAACCTGGATTGGAGACACGCCCATTGATTTATTTCCCTTGAATTTCTTGTTTCTGTCCCTGTGAGACGGCGTGGCGTTAAATCCCAGACGAATGTCACGCTAAATACAGCAAAGAACGGCGTGAGAACCCGAGTGAAGAAGTCCTTGAGGAACACCTCCGGCAGCGCTCCTGGTCCTGCATTATTAACACTCGCTCGCTTCAAACTCCACTTCCTGATCCTCACGCTTGCCTCTTGACGTGACATCGGAGATCAAAAGGTGCAGAGCTGACGTTCAGGCGAGGGGTGTGTGTGTGTGTGTGTGTGTGTGTGTGTGTGTGTGTGTGTATGTGTGAGAGACGTCTGATCTCTCTTCATCTGTTTTTCTGAAGATTTGTTTCCTCTTCCTTTCCACCATCATACACACATTCTTGTTTTTCTATGTTTGTCAATTGAATTGAACTGAACTGGATTGAATATGTAGCGAGAATCCAGTATATATCCTGTACAATGTTTAAGAGGTTTAATGTTTTCATGTCATGAAACACACAGCTTCCATATACACCCTTCCTTGTCCATTTTAACCAGTACACTCCCATTCAAATCGACTTATGGGACATTTTCCATCTGTATAAACACAAATGAATGATGTTTAGGGGGGGCACGGTGGCTTAGTGGTTAGCACGTTTGCCTCACACCTCCAGGGTTGGGGTTCGATTTCCGCCTACGCCATGTATGTGTG
The DNA here is from genome assembly GCA_033459395.1 of Hemibagrus guttatus. Lineage (NCBI taxonomy): Eukaryota > Metazoa > Chordata > Actinopteri > Siluriformes > Bagridae > Hemibagrus > Hemibagrus guttatus. Next base: position 2,494,885 of record JAUCMX010000020.1, read on the forward strand.
GAGTTTGCATGTTCTCCCCGTGCCTCGGGGGTTTCCTCCGGGTACTCCAGTTTCCTCCCCCAGTCCAAATGCATACATTGTAGGTTGATTGGCATCTCTAAATTGTGTGATTGTGTGAGTGAATCTGTGTGTGTGTGTGTGTGTGTGTGTGCCCTGCGATGGGTTGGCACTCCGTCCAGGGTGTATCCTGCCTTGATGCCCAATGATGCCTGAGATAGGCACAGGCTCCCCGTGACCCGAGAATAGATCGGATAAGCGGTAGACAATGAATGAACGAATGATGTTCAGGTTGTGAGTCTGACATAAAATGAGTTTGTGTGTTTTAGACGTGTGATTTTCCCTCTGTTGGATAACCTTACACAGAATTTTACTGCTTGAAGATCAAATTTCAGCTGCTTTTTACACGGACAAGCACTTGGAGCATGTCAGAGAGCAGAAATGGGATAGAAAGATTTTCACCTTATGAACTGAAATTTTGCAAGGAATTTGCATCGGCATACGAAAATAACGAATTGAACCAAACGGAGGCTAAGTTTTTCCGGGGCGTTTTTTTTGTGGACAGATCGGTGGCGTGGGTGATCTGTTCTATTTTTAGCCTAAGCTTGGTGGCACAACTTCCTGTGAGGACCCTTGACATGGAATGCTTGGCTTGGGTCAGTTCTTTGTAAGGAGCCATACAGTTCATATTGGTCATATTTTTGAGCGGCTGGAACGGATAATCTCCATTTACATTATCTCTTATGAGAAAATTCGTTTCGCGTTACAAATTTTCGCCTCCAGAACGAATTAAACTCCTATGCTGAGATTCCACTGTATAATGGGGGAAAAAACAGAAATACTTATGAAACACTACAAAGTCCTGAGTGTCTACTTTCATATGAGCTTCATATTAAGCACCAGTGTGGAGTGGAACATGACAAAAACATTCAATCATCAACATGAACACAACAAAACAGGAGGAAAAGGAGTTATGTACTTGTTTACGTCAATGGATTCCATGTAGTATGTGATAATTAATCGTTTGCTGATCTGTTGGTCGTGTAGTTCATGATCCAGGTGATTTTATATGATTTGCGGTTTGGGAAGTTGCCCTGCGTTTTGTTCACATGTGCATTATTTTGATCTAAAAGATGCTATTTGAGAGAAACAGAGCGACTGAATCAGACCTATAAAGACATCAGATGGAACTGAAGACTTCCCGCTCACGCTCTCTCCTGTGGTATGAAAGCCGGGCTTTAATATGAGTTTATAATTAGTCACAAGCGTAGCCCACAGTGATTAGTGTAAGCATAAGGTTGTTAACACTACATTCCCTCATCTCCCCAAAGAGTTTCCATTTAATTAGACAGAGCCTTGTTCGCTTGTTTCCCGCAGCCATCCACGTCTTTGTGCTGAATGAAAATTGCATTTGTTGTGTGCAACAGTACAAACAATAACCACACACACACACACACACACACACACACACAGGAGAATATAATCTCTTGTTTTGTTTTGTTTTTGCAGAAATTTCCAGGCCACATTGTTTCACATCACAATTTATCCAGAACAATTGTTCCTGTTGATTTATTAAGGATTAAAGCAGCAATACATCACTTCAGCCTGGATCAGCACTAAGAGCTCAAAGGTATGACGCATAAACATTAAAAGCAGCGGACGTCCTGTACAATTCATATC
>JAUCMX010000020.1:2501561-2511561 GCA_033459395.1 Hemibagrus guttatus
TGTAATGCGCTGCAAGTGGCAGCTCCGAAGTTCTCGTGTCTCTGAGGATCGGGACGCCGCTGCAGCTCCGTCAGGAACAGGCGTCCTGGGAGGCACCCTGATTAAAACTGTCTATTAATAACAAAGAGGCCCTAATCTTAATCTGTGAGCACACGTGCCCCGAACGCTGCCGCCCATCTGCTCGTCTTCCTAACGGCACCGGCGCAGACACGGCCGCCATTTTCCACAGCTGAGAGCGGGAATTGTAATTGTAATGGAGGAAGCTGAGCTGAGAGAGATGCGTGGTCGTGGAAAACCCTAGCATACTGTCTAGATGCTAATAACCGCAGAACAATTAGTTTCATTCTTAAACATCCTTAAACGTTTTTATAAAACGTTGCTGAATTCTCGCACAACGTTAGGCGTCTGTCTGCCTTCTCAGCGGCAGCAAATTCGCACAAAGCCCTTGCTAAATTCTTTTCCATATTAGTATCTTATGATTAGCTGTGGCTTTTTGAATGGAGAGGAAAGATACTCGTGTCAGCAGTAAGAATCTGGTAAAAACGATCACAACAGACGTGAAAGTTCTGCACAAACCTGCGTATAAGCTAGCATTTTTTAGCATTGTACTGCTGATTTTAGCATGCTGGTCTTTATGGGCTCATTTTAAGTAGCTTTTTTTTTCTTTTGTTTTTTGTTTTATTTTAATAGAAAGCGGTCAAACAGACCTTTCTTTAATACTGATATTATTTACATATCAGCATTCTGACTCGCTGGAGATCACTCTCGGAACCTCCGTGCACTAAACTGTACACCCTCTACCTGAAAGAGACCAAAAGCAGGTACGGTGAAAACTTAGCATACGAGATTAATTCGTTCTGGAAGCGAGATCTTAAGGTGAAAGGTTGTAATGTGAAACAAATTTACGCACGCGCAACTTAGCCGGCATTCGGTTTGGTTCGGTTTGTTGTGATGCTTCAAATGCTTCGTATGATGATGCAAATTTCTTGCGAATTTCAATTCTTAAGGTGAAAATTCGTATGCCGAGGTTCCACTGTATCTCCAGGTTAATCCATACACAGTGATGTGTATATACGGTATATATTGACCAGGGATCTCTAACACCACCCACTTCTCAGTCGCTCACCCTAAGGTTCATAGAATATGTACAAAATTGATAAAACTCGATAATCCCCGCCCCTTTTTGGTGTACCGAAATCTGACTTCCTGGATGAATCACACACTTTCATCAATGGATTTCACACACAGCTAGCACCGAGACCGGACATTGAAGCGTTATATAAACTTAAATCTACAAGCAGAAATTGAAGTAGTTTGGATAAAGGATTTTAAAAAACATGGCTGATATAATTCATATATATTCAGCTAGTTTGTGTTTATAGCAGTGAGTGATGTAAATAAATGTTATTAATAATATTAATATATTAATATAATAATATTAATATATATTAAAAATATTAATAATAAGCTCTTTGTGTGAGAGTAGCTCTGAGAGGAAATCATGTTGCAGACGGCTCTTTACATGGACCCGGGTATTTACATGGAGAAGGCGGTTACAGGAAGTGAAGATGATGAAGCTGTGCCTCATCCTGCGGGATAATCCACGCTTTTGTCTTCACCCGAGTGTGTGGGTGCTGCTGAGCGAGTTTGTGTCTCTCATTGTGAGATTATGGTGAAAATCCCAGAGCAGTGCTGAGAAAAACCTCCTCTAAATCCCAGAGAAAGCCATTTCTGCTTGTGGAGACAGAACAGAGGATGACCTCCTCTTCCTCTCCTCTTCTCTTCTCTTCTCTTCTCTTCTCTTCTCTTCTCTTCTCTTCTCTTCTCTTCTCTTCTCTTCTCTTCATGGCAGTTATTCCCATGTGCCCCCCCTTCCTTTCCCTCTCTCTCTCTCTCCATTTCTCTCTCTCTCCCTCTCTCTCTCTCTCTCTCTCTCTCTCTCTCTCCCCCCCCCTCTCTCCCATTCTTCCTTTCTCTCTCCCTCTCTCTCTCTTTCCCTCTCAATCTTCCTTTCTCTCTCTCTCTCCCTTTCAATCTCCCTCTCTCTGTCCCGCCATCTCTCTCTCTCTCTCTCTCTCTCTCTCTCCCCCCCCTCTCTCCCATTCTTCCTTTCTCTCTCCCTCTCTCTCTCTTTCCCTCTCAATCTTCCTTTCTCTCTCTCTCTCCCTTTCAATCTCCCTCTCTCTGTCCCGCCATCTCTCTCTCTCTCTCTCTCTCCTCTCTCTCTCTCTCTCTCTCTCTCTCTCTCTCTCTCTCTCTCTCTCTCTCTCTCCCCTCCCTCCCTCCCCCTCTCTCTCTCTCCCTCTTTCACTGTAATCCCTTGACATTTGGCTCTTTCACATTTGCACTTTCCCCTTCAGCTCGCTCTCTTCTCCAGAGCAAAGATAAAACATTGAGGCTGAGTTTGTTGAGGAGGTGCTGACGGGCTTTCAACAAAACGTACACGCAGCGTCGGAAAAAAACCCAGAAATAAATCAGGAATCTTTATTTCAGAAAGTAATCCTAAAACGATAAGGATCATACCTCTGTGTCCCTGATTTACATGCCTCATTACACATTTTGATTATGAATTAATTCAGATTTATTTAATTATTTATCATCTGCGCTGGCGGATTTACGCTCCTGAAGGTGTTGATTAATGTTCTGTAACAGCAGCTCGGACCATGGTAGTAGGTTTATATTGACGCGTCTAATACGTTATCGTTTCCATAGTAACGGCTCATCCAGACTTGTTTCTATAACTATAGAGAGATAAAAGTATAAAGTGAGACTAATTTATTTTAAATATATAAATAATTTCAGTTTTATATGATTCAAATGGCGGCTGGAGTAAGCCTTTATAAATGTTCATGTCAGATATGTAAAATGTCATGAAAGGCTTATGTAGCTGTTATGTAGCTTCATGGCATTAGAGCTAAACAGAGCTTGAATCATTTTGACACCGCTGATTGGACACTCAGGATATACAGGAAGTCCAGCAGGCTGCAGCAGTATAAAAAGGATTGGTGTGTGTATGAACGCAGCTCTGCTCTTATATCGCTCCTTACATCCTTTCATCTGGAATAGTTTGGTCTTCTAAACATTCCTGGTGTGTTTTTAGAGATCGCAAACTAATCTTTACGCCATGATACTCTATCAGTATATCCAAAATCACGCCGTATGAACGTCCTTCCTCAAAGCAGCGCTGAAGGAACTCCATTTTCTTATAAATATAAATATACATGTTTGTTATTTTATTTAAAAGATTTAAAGTTGCACTATTGAAAAAAATATGGTTTAAAGTGAAGGCTTTTTCTTTTCCTTTTTTTCGGATTTGTCATTTTCTTTTTCAGATTTGTTATTTTCTTTTTTTCAGATTTGTTATTTTCTTTTTTTCTTATTTGTTATTTTCTCTTTTTTTTGGATTTGTTATTTTGCTTTTTTGGATTTATTTAGTTTTTTCGGATATGTTATTTTCTTTTTTTCTGATTTCTTATTTTCTTTTTTTCGGATTTGTTATTTTCTTTTTTTTCTTTTTTTCGGATTTGTCATTTTCTTTTTTTCGGATTTGTCATTTTCTTTTTTGGATTTGTCATTTTCTTTTTTTCGGATTTCTTATTTTCTTCTTTTAGGATTTCTTATTTTCTTTTTTTCGGATTTGTTATTTTGTTTTTTCAGATTTGTTATTTTCTTTCTCGGATTTGTTATTTTCTTTTTTTCAGATTTGTTATTTTCTCTTTTTTTGGATTTGTTATTTTGTTTTTTTGGATTTATTTAGTTTTTTCGGATATGTTATTTTCTTTTTTTCGGATTCGTTATTTTCTTTTCAGATTTGTCATTTTCTTTTTTTCGGCTTTGTCATTTTCTTTTTTGGATTTGTCATTTTCTTTTTTTCGGATTTGTCATTTTCTTTTTTTCAGATTTGTCATTTTCTTTTTTTTCTTTTTTTCGGATTTGTCATTTTCTTTTTTTCGGATTTGTCATTTTCTTTTTTCAGATTTGTCATTTTCTTTTTTTCTTTTTTCCGGATTTGTCATTTTTTTTTTTTTTTCAGATTTGTCATTTTCTTTTTTTCGGATTTCTTATTTTCTTCTTTTAGGATTTCTTATTTTCTTTTTTTTTGGATTTGTTATTTAGTTTTTTACAGATTTGTTATTTTCTTTCTCTGATTTGTTATTTTCTTTTTTTCAGATTTGTTATTTTCTTTTTTTCTTATTTGTTATTTTCTCTTTTTTTGGATTTGTTATTTTGCTTTTTTGGATTTATTTAGTTTTTTCGGATTTGTTATTTTCTTTTTTTTGGATTCGTTATTTTCTTTTCGGATTTGTTACTTTCTTTTTTTCGGATTTCTTATTTTCTTTTTCAAATTTCTTATTTTCTTTTTTGGATTTCTTATTTTCTTTTTCGAATTTCTTATTTTCTTTTTTTCAGATTTCTTATTTTCTTTTTTTTTTCTTTTTTTCGGATTTGTCATTTTCTTTTTTTTGGATTTTTTATTTTCTTTTTTTGGATTTGTTTTTTTTTTTTTTTTTGGATTTGTATTTCTTTTTTTTTTGCATTTTTATTTTCTTTTTTTGGATTTTTATTTTCTTTTTTATTCTTATTTTCTTTTTTTGGATTTGTTATTTTGTTTTTTCGATTTGTTATTTTCTTTCTCGGATTTGTTATTTTCTTTTTTTCGATTTGTTATTTTCTCTTTTTTTGGATTTGTTATTTTGGTTTTTTGGATTTATTTAGTTTTTTCGGATATGTTATTTTCTTTTTTTCGGATTCGTTATTTTCTTTTCGGATTTGTCATTTTCTTTTTTTCGGCTTTGTCATTTTCTTTTTTGGATTTGTCATTTTCTTTTTTTCGGATTTGTCATTTTCTTTTTTTCAGATTTGTCATTTTCTTTTTTTTCTTTTTTTCAGATTTGTCATTTTCTTTTTTTCGGATTTGTCATTTTCTTTTTTCAGATTTGTCATTTTCTTTTTTTCTTTTTTCCAGATTTGTCATTTTCTTTTTTTTTCAGATTTGTCATTTTCTTTTTTTCGGATTTCTTATTTTCTTCTTTTAGGATTTCTTATTTTCTTTTTTTTTGGATTTGTTATTTAGTTTTTTACAGATTTGTTATTTTCTTTCTTGGATTTGTTATTTTCTTTTTTTCAGATTTGTTATTTTCTTTTTTTCTTATTTGTTATTTTCTCTTTTTTTGGATTTGTTATTTTGCTTTTTTGGATTTATTTAGTTTTTTCGGATTTGTTATTTTCTTTTTTTCGGATTCGTTATTTTCTTTTCGGATTTGTTACTTTCTTTTTTTCGGATTTCTTATTTTCTTTTTCGGATTTCTTATTTTCTTTTTTGGATTTCTTATTTTCTTTTTCGGATTTCTTATTTTCTTTTTTTTTGGATTTCTTCTTTTCTTCTTTTCGGATTTCTTATTTTCTTTTTTGGATTTCTTATTTTCTTTTTTTTGTTATTTTCATTTTTTGAGATTTGTTATTTTCTTTTTTTCGGATTTGTTATTTTCTTTTTTTTGGAATTGTTATTTTCTTTTTTTGGATTTGTTATTTTCTTTTTTTTTGGATTTGTTATTTTCTTTTTTTGGATTTGTTATTTTCTTTTTTTAGATTTGTTATTTTCTTTTTTTTTTGGATTTGTTATTTTCTCTTTTTTTGGATTTTTTTTTTTTTTTTTTTTTTGGATTTGTTATTTTCTTTTTTTTTTCGGATTTGTTATTTTCTTTTTTTTTGGATTTGTTATTTTCCTTTTTTTTATTCGTTATTTTCCTTTTTTTGGATTTGTTATTTTCTTTTTTTTTCGATTGTTATTTTCTTTTTTTTTGGATTTGTTATTTTCCTTCTTTTGGATTTGTTATTTTCTTTTTTTTTCGATTTGTTATTTTCTTTTTTTTTTTATTTGTTATTTTCTTTTTTTTTCGATTTGTTATTTTCTTTTTTTTTTATTTGTTATTTTCTTTTTTTTTTGGATTTGTTATTTTCCTTTTTTTGGATTTGTTATTTTCTTTTTTTTTTGGATTTGTTATTTTCTTTTTTTTCGATTTGTTATTTTCTTTTTTTTTCGATTTGTTATTTTCTTTTTTTTTCGATTTGTTATTTTCTTTTTTTCGATTTGTTATTTTCTTTTTTTTTGGATTTGTTATTTTCTTTTTTTTGGATTTGTTATTTTCTTTTTTTGGATTTGTTATTTTCTTTTTTTTTCGATTTGTTATTTTCTTTTTTTTTCGATTTGTTATTTTCTTTTGCTCTAAACCGCATAAAATGTGTTTCTTCATTAAAACACCGAGCTACAAAAGCTTCTCTAATGATGATCCTGAATCTGAGAGTCGGCGAATCAACGAGTGTGTTTATTTACACATCCTTGTCATGCGTGTTGGTTTGTAGGTTAAATGAAGGTGAAATGAAGTTGTTCGGTGTGACGCGACTCCTCACGCCATCTCGTCTCCGTTGTTTCTCCGTCCTGCGTCTGTGATCACTTCAGATGAATCATTTCGACGATGACTAACCCAAAGGTGGAGTAGATGATAGTAACAGATTTCATTTAAACATCTACACACATCTACATCTCTGCTCTTCCTCTCACGCTCCAACGATGCTAGGGACAAGAGCCGGCGCTGATTTATCACAATAAGTCGGTCAGAGGATTTCTAATAGTGTTCGCATTTTGTACTTAAGCATATGGCGAGAAAATCTGTTGCTAATAATACCGATGAATAATCAGCTTCTGCCGACTCTCCAGATTTCCAAATGTTCGTTGGCGGCCCACAAAGAAGTCAATAATCCTGCAATTACTGAACTAAATGTTTTACTCACCATCTGGGCGTGAAATCGTGTGGAATTTAAAACAGCCCGCTTGGAATTGATATGGATTTGTGGGTAATTAAAGAGAGAAGATGCCAAAATGGATGATTTTATAGCACAGTGAGAAGATAAGAGTCCTTCAGCTGCGGACCTGAGAACGCTGATAATTCAATGGAGAGGCATGTGTAAGGAATAACACACAACAGGGTGTGCTAGATCAGGAAAACAATCAACCAGGGAGGTGTTTTATTCCCCTTAGAACACAGTTTGGAATTTTTTTGAACAGGTTTTTTTTATGCTGGTAGATTCTTTTCACGTTACGGAACGCGACTTCACGTTGTCACGTACACTATAGCAGCCGTGATCAGTTCTTGACGCGTTTAAGCAGAAAAGTCTGTCGTTTTACGCCTAGTTCACACTGATCACTGTTGTTTTCACACTGCACGACTATCTGTTGGAGCATTCAGTCGCTGCTGTGCTTGCTACATTTGTCGGCGACTTTGCAAAACCTGTCTCACGGAGTGAAAATCAGGGCTAAAATCGCCTTCTCCTTACAGAAGAGTCTTCAGAATAACTCTTAGATTATGTACGTACTAATCACTGTGGATGGGCTGTTACCATAGAAACAAGAAGGTCTCCGAACGAGTGCGTTAATAATAAAAATAATTTTGGATTATTAAAAATCGGAATTGCAAAATTAATGCAACATATACATATGACATCAAAACGCTCAGCACAGTTAGGAGAACTGCGTGACATGTGTTCTGATGACATCACATGTCACCTGTGCACCAACCCCCGCTAAAAATTAGCGGAATTGCAAAATTACCGCAACATACACATGTTACATATCAAAACGCTCAGCATGAGGAGGGGAACAGCTTGATGTGAATCCTGGTGACATATCCGCTCGCCTCCAAAAGTATTGGCATCCTATCTCCTCACTCGCCTCCAGAAGCATTGGCACACTATCTGTCTGCTCGCCACCAAAAGTATTGGCAACCTGTCTATCCACTCGCCTCTGAAAAACATAGGACTTTACGAGTACTTACTTCGTCAAGCCGACATCAAAGTTTGTCACGACGAACTTTAAAAATCTAGTTATGACCAATCAGAAACAAGACCTCATCAGCGCTGTGGTGTAAATGTTTGCGAGTGAGCAATGGGTCGATAATCAGACTGCTGTGAGATTCGCTTTGAGTCGATTGACAGGTAGTGACATCGAGTCGCTCTGGCTCTCTGTCTCTCTGGTTCAGGCCCCATGTCACGCTCAGGTGACCTCATCACTCAGGCCAGATGTTTAGTATTCCTCATCTTTTGCATCTCTGACAGAAAACGCTGACCCGAGCCGTCTGAAGTGAGCATGGACTGCTGACTCGACTGTCCACCGCCTCAGGAATTTAAAGAAGGCAACTGAGCTGTAGGATGTTGCTGTAGGAAAGAAAGATTCTAGACAGAGTTCAAATAGTTTACACACAGCACAGCAAGCTCAAATCTGATTGGTCAGAATCATTTCCATGTAACAGAACGGTTCAGAAAGTCGTTTCAGCTATAACGTTAATATTAATGCTTTAGATGATGTTGAAGATGTTCTTGTTTCTATGGTAACAGCTCATCCACGAGGTATGGAATAAACAGAATGAACAGAATTGTTTATACTAGCTGCTGTTTAACGAAGGAAAACATGTGGTGACGTTTAGGGACGGAGTCTCCAGTCCCAGTGAAATGAAATGAAATTTAAAAAATTTAAAAAGCTTAATATACTGAATATTTTCATTTAAATGTGAACAGGAAATGTTCCAAAGATTAAGGCGAGGTTTTAGGGGCGGAGTTAAAGCTCATACCGTTTTCTAGTCCCTTGTTTAATAAACACTAAAAACAACTGAGCAGAACTGATGAGGAAATGAAGCCACATTAGCGCTTTTGTCATTCCGTAAGCGACTCCTCCATTCCGTACGGAGATATAAGTCACTAATATCCCTCAAGCATGACCAGCTTCTTTTTCTCCTCATTAGTTTTTTCCGGCAAGGTGCTGTTGTTTAGCCAATCAGCTGGAGGAGTGAATTATGCATGGTGTATGATTGGGAGCGGAGCTAATTTGATGAGGTCAGCGCTACACACGGAAGGGAAAGGAAGGAAAATCAGGGAATATGGGAGGATAATGACAAGGTATTACAAGCCTTCATCAGGAAGTGGGGGGAGGGGTGGAGCAGAGCAGAAGGTGGGGGAAGGGATGGATGGATGGATGGATGGATGGATGCATGGACGCTGGGGTGTGATAAGTTTTTCAACGTAAAAATGTCCGTGTTGTTTTTTACTTGTAAAGTTTTTTCTCTGTATTCGAAGGAAATGGACGTTCACGGTGGACTAATTATTGTAATTATACACGTTTCCATGGCAACCCGCTAGCTTCTCATTTAGTTTTAAGTAGCGGCGTATCGTAATGACCACACTGGAGTGAAGGAAAAAGGGAGAGGAGTGAAGTTTAAGAAAATGTTCTATACTTTAACACACAGAAAAACATGTTGTTGTTGTTGTTTTTTTTAACTGGATAAATCTTGACTCTGATTGGTCGGAAAATGTTTCTATAACCTTAACTCTGATAGAAGCTCCAGCAGCAAATCACACATTTATGCTATGCTATTATATTATATTATTCATTCATTGTCTACCGCTTATCCGATCTATTCTCGGGTCACGGGGAGCCTGTGCCTATCTCAGGCGTCATTGGGCATCAAGGCAGGATACACCCTGGATGGAGTGCCAACCTATCACAGGGCACACACACACACTCTCATTCACTCACGCAATCACACACTACGGACAATTTAGAGATGCTAATCAACCTACAATGCATGACTTTGGACCGGGGGAGGAAACCGGAGTACCCGGAGGAAACCCCTGAGGCACGGGTAGAACATGCAAACTCCACACACACATGGCAGAGGCAGGAATCGAACCCCCAACCCTGGAGGTGTGAGGCAAACGTGCGAACCACCAAGTCACCGTGCCCCCATTATATTATATTATATTATATTATATTATATTATATTATATTATATTATATTATATTATATTATTAAACTAATATTAAGTAGTACTGACCCGTGTGGTCCGATCCAACAGACGAGCTACTGTTGCTCAAATTGCTGAAGAAGTTAATGCTGGTTCTGATAGAAAGGTGTCAGAATACACAGTGCATGATGGGTCAGGACCGTTC
>JAUCMX010000020.1:2519061-2524061 GCA_033459395.1 Hemibagrus guttatus
TCTGCATCATGTCACGTTTCAGAGCAGCAAGATGGCGGCTGTGTGGTGAAGAGAGCTGCGAGTAGAGATGCTAATAAAGCACCTTAAGAAAGAAAGAAAGAAAGAAAGAAAGAAAGAAAGAAAGAAAGAAAGAAAGGAAGGAAGGATGGACGGAAGGAAGGAAGAAAGCATGCGTGATTGGTGCGATCAATATCCCGGCTCGTTTGATGTTCTTGCAGGGAGGAATCGATCGCAGGATAATCAGAGAGAGAACCGGTTCTGCTTCACTCCTCTCAAGCGGTCAGAGCTGGGATTATTCTGGATGTCGGATGGACCGTGTTGCGGGCGGCGTGACAGGACGGTGAAAATCACAACTTGTCAACCGAAACTTGTAAAGCTCTTGTCTTAAGTAGAGTAGGGCCATGACCCCTCTGTTACAGCTGGAACTGTGTGAAAGATGCTATTACTAATAATATAATCAGTACTTTTATTACTTCTACTACTAATACTCTTACTGCTCTTATTACTAGTGATGCTACAACTCTTCCTCCTCCTCCTATTAGTACTGCTGCTCCTATCACTGGTGCTATCACTGCTACCTATTCTACTAACTCCTCCTTTTCCTTATTTTACTACTGCTACTACAAGTATTACTACTAGTGCTACTGCTTACACTACTACTGCTCTTCCTCCACCTCCTCCTGCTCTTCCTCCTCTTCCTTCTTCTCTTCCTCCTCCTACTGCACTTCCTCTTCCTCCTTCTCCTCCTACTACTACTTTTACAATTATAACTACTACTATTACTACTGCTCTCCCTGCTCTTCCTCCTCCTCTTCCTTCTCCCTCCTCCTCCTCTCTTCCTCCTCCTCCTCCTTCTGTTCTTCCTCCTCCTCCTCCTGCTCTTCCTCCTCTTCCTTCTTCTCTTCCTCCTCCTACTGCACTTCCTCTTCCTCCTTCTCCTCCTACTACTACTTTTACAATTATAACTACTACTATTACTACTGCTCTCCCTGCTCTTCCTCCTCCTCTTCCTTCTCCCTCCTCCTCCTCTCTTCCTCCTCCTCCTCCTTCTGTTCTTCCTCCTCCTCCTCCTGCTCTTCCTCCTCTTCCTTCTTCTCTTCCTCCTCCTACTGCACTTCCTCTTCCTCCTTCTCCTCCTACTACTACTTTTACAATTATAACTACTACTATTACTACTGCTCTTCCTCCTCCTCTTCCTTCTCCCTCCTCCTCCTCTCTTCCTCCTCCCTCCTCCTCCTCTCTTCCTCCTCCTCCTCCTTCTGTTCTTCCTCCTCCTCCTCCTCCTACTGCTCTTCCTCCACCTCCTACTGCTCTTCCTCCTCCTCCTCTTCCTCCTCCTCCTCCTCTTCCTCCTAATATCCTAATACTACTTTTACTATTGGAACTACTACTGCTCTTCCTCTTCCTCCTCCTCCTACTGCTCTTCCTCCTTCATCTTCTCCTTCTCTTCCTCCTCCTCCTAGTCCTACTACTACTACAAGCTCTACTACTAATACGACTGCTCTTCCTCCTCCTCCTCCTCCTCCTATTCATCATCTTCCAATTTTTACTACTATTATTCTTACTACTGCTACTACTACTTTTACTACTAATACTACTATTACTACTACCAGTCTTCCTCCTCCTCCTACTGCTTTTCCTCCTCCTCCTCTTCCTCCTCCTCCTCCTACTACCACATTTACTATTAGAACTACTACTGCTACTGCTCTTCATCCTCCTCTTCCTCTTCCTCCTCCTCCTACTGCTCTTCCTCCTTCTTCTCCTAGTCCTACTACAACTACAATCTCTACTACTAATACTACTGCTATTCCTCCTCCTCTTCCTCTGGCTACTGCTAGTAGCACTTCTACTAATACTGCTCTTACTCTTACAGTCACCGCATGTTATTGATTATTTCTCTGTCACAGCAGGACCCCAAGCGTATTACTCCTTCACATAACCAATCAAGTCCCTGAGACGTTACTATAGAAACAATCACTAGGTAAGAGCCGTATGTTATCCAGCCAGGTGTGTGCTGTGTGTGTGCTAAAGAGTCTCAGCTGAAACCAGTCAGCAAATTGACCTTCTGAATTTAGATACCATATCTGACGCGATCCGAACTCTCCAGCGGCTCCTTTGTGAGGATGTCAGGAGCCCATGAGACGCTCAGTGCCTCGTTTTTAAGGTCAGCGCCGAGGGTCGTCCTCTCAACCTCACACTTTCTTTATCGCTTAATCACAGCAATTACGCCACCGAGTCGCTCTGTTTGTTTGCTGGGCATCGGTTGTATTAGAGTGTTTGTTGGTTTGCTCACTTCCTGCTGTGAGCTCTGTGTGGAGACGGAGGGACAGAGGGCACGACCAGCGAATGCTAAAGTCCACACACACACACACACACACACACACACACAGGTCTACATGCTGTGTAAGAAAAAAAACAGCTGAAGAGGACATAAAGATGAGGCAACACTAAAACTACAATTTTCTCACGCTTTTGTGTTTCACGTTGCATCCTATTGCCACCCACTAATACTGAAGAAGTTGCTTTCGGCTGCTCCCTGTTCGGGGTCGCCACAGCGGACCAACTGGTCCGCACAACAACTTGGCAAATGTTTTACGCCGGATGCCCTTCCTGACGCAACCCTCCCATTTTTCCAGGCTTGGGGCCGGCACTGCATCCAGTGGCTGGAATCGAACCCGGGCCTTCCGCATGATAGGCGAGTAACCTACCACTGAGCCACCAATGCCCCTTGCCACCCACTAATACTACTACAAAAAATAAATAAATAACCCTTGGCACAAAAAGAAAAACAAATATCCCAATAGCTACAGGTAATTGTTTTAGTTTTCCTGGGCTGAAAAAAAACTTCTTCATATGGAAAAAGGTTTTTGGGTTTTTTTCAGTTTTAGTAATTATTTAAAAAATAAATAAATAAATGAATAAGCATCAAAAATATATCCGAATAGGTGCAAAGAATTTTTTTAGTTTTTCTTGACTGGAAAAAAAAACCCTTTTTCATATATAAAAGTCAATGCAAAAGGGACATTCTCAAAAAAAAATTCTTTTTCTTTTTTTGAAATGGACAAATACTGAATTTTTGATTTAATATGTAAATTGTAACTATAATGAAATTCTTTTTAAATAAATAAGCAATAATTGTGTTATTCATAATCGACTATCGTTTCTGTCACACTGTAAAGGATGTATTTTCCAAGACGGTGTCAACGGCATCCCAAAGCATCACGAATCACATCAACACGGATAAATGACTCAGTTGAATCGGTGGCTGAGAAGTGCAAAAAAAAAAAAAAAACAGATCCGAAAACACAAGGAGAATTCAGACGAAGCGGAAAAGGTAGGAATAATTAGCGAATGGAATTCTTCACACTGATTGGACGAGACATCTGTCACTCAGGATATACAGGAAGTAGGAAATTGTGTATCTAACTCTATTTCTTGTACATGTGTGGAGTTCTGCCTTCACTTTAAACCATATTTTTCAATAGTGCAACTTTAAATCTTTTAAATAAAATAACAAACATATATTTATCTTTATAAGAAAATGGAGTTCCTTCAGAGCTACCTTGAGGAAGGACGTTCATACGGCGTGATTTTGGATATACTGATAGCGTATCATGGCGTAAAGATTAGTTTGCGATCTCTAAAAACACACCTGGAATGTTTAGAAGACCAAACTATTCCAGATGAAAGGATGTAAGGAGCGATATAAGAGCAGAGCTGCGTTCATACACACACCAATCCACTTTCTACTGCTGCAGCCTGCTGGACTTCCTGTATATCCTGAGTGACCGATGTCTCGTCCAATCAGAGGGAAGAATTCCTTTCGCAAACTAAACCTACCTTTTTTTCTTTGTCTGAATTGTCCTAGTGTTTTCAATGAATGATGAATGATGTGAATTATGAAAGTTCTTACAGCTGTTTCACGCCAGATGTGCTGATAAGGCGTGTAGATAGAACTGTAATCTGTCCTCCAGGTTTAACTGACCAGTCGTAGCTACGGAAGTTAGCTTTCTTAAAGAAAAAGCAAATCCTGTTTTCTCTCTCTCTCTCTCTCTCTCTCTCTCTCTCTCTCTCTCTCTCTCTCTCCCCGCCTGTTTTCTTCTTGTGATTTTTGCCCGCCATTGTGGACAGTTTGCTGTGTTATTTCATTCAACCAACATATGGATTTTTTTATTTAACATTTACAGCAGAATTCGTGTAACAAATCATCGTCACAGTCACACACCGATGCTCTTAAATGTAATATTGCAACTGCAAATCCGCCCCTCTGAGCGCCATCTTGAAAAAGGAGCAAATCTTTTCCGATGAACAGATCGAATTATTGACCGAATTCAACAACTGCCCCTAGACGTCTATTATAAATGAGGCTTAATGGGGGTTTTTTTCCTCAGTAGAGGAAAGCGTGTTGAAGTGCTTGTCTGGAGTAATCACACACACGCACACACACGCACACACACGGTCTACAGATGGATAGCAATTAAGTTACACAACATCAGACTATTCCTTTAAACTGCAGTAAATTGCCCTTTCACTGTTAATCTCGGTTCGTCTGCTGGAACATTTGGAGAATAAAACTGCTCCAGTCTCGGTGTAATGCGTCCTGACCTTAACATGGCTTTCATGCTCTCTGTCTCTCACACACACACACACACACACACACACACATTTCCTCGCTCACGCACTCTGTAACCCATCATGTTAACCGTCCATCATCGTAACACACGCAGCATCTCTGAGATACTCCTCCGTCATTCGCTCTATTCTCTGTTCCCTGCCTCCTTCCCTTCTTTCTTTCATTGCTTCCTTCCTTCCTTCCTTCCTTCCTTCCTCTTTTCTCCCCTCCTCCATCTTTTCCTCCAGCTCATTACCTCAGTTAAATATATTCCCTTAAAAGTCCGTCCACGTGAGCGCAAGAGCGAGAGAAAGACAAAGCCGGCGAGTTAATTACTCATCATTTACAGCAGATGGCTGGAGATGATATGTAAATGGTACTGTGTGTG
>JAUCMX010000020.1:2526561-2534657 GCA_033459395.1 Hemibagrus guttatus
TTCAGTGGCTGATTTACCCATCAGCCCTGTGTCTACCTCTATCACTGAGGGGCCTGCCAGAGTCTGACAGTCGTTATTCACACAGTGACCATCTGCCCACCTGCCCCACACACACACACACACACACACACACACACACACACACACACACACACACACACACACACACACACTCATTCGTACACATCTGACAAGGACAGTGAAGGACTGTCATTAACCTCTCAGTGCCGGGGAACCGGGCAAAGGACAAAGGACACACAGCGTATCATCCCACCGTGTGTGTGGTCACTCCATTCCACCTCCTCCTCTTCCTCAACCACTTCTTTCTTCACACATCTATCTCACCAGGAAGTCATTTCTTTTTTCATTCAGCTGGTGTTTACCTAAATCCACACGATTCCACGCTGCAGTTCACACAGGATTATTAAGTCATCTTTTTCTTTATTTGTCACATATGCATTACTGCACAGTGAAATTCTTTCTTCACATATCCCATCCTTGGGGGTTGGGGTCAGAGCGCAGGGTCAACCATGATGCAGCGCCCCTGGAGGGTGGGTTGGGGGCCTTGCTCAAGGGCCCAACGGTGGAAGCTTGGCAGTGCTGGGGCTCGAACCCTGATCTTCCGGTCAATGACCCAGAGCCTTGACCACTTGAGCTACCACCGCCCAACACCGGTCACAAGTGTGGCCAATTCCAGTTCATGGAAAATGAATCCCTAATGATTAGGATCGCTGTGGTGTAGAAGGAATAACAGATTCTGACCCCAGCCTGTAATCATTGATTAGTTTCCTGTAACAGCGTGACACACAGACTTTTATTCCGTACTTAAGAGTCGGTTATTGTTAAATCAGAACCCTATCGGAGAGCGTTATGTTCCTGGTATGTTTTTTTTTTTCGTAGATGCGGCGTGCTCAGATCTCTCGCACTCGATGACATGTGACGAATCCCTGGGTTTTATTTGCTGCTTGCGTGTCCTGGATCTATCAGTCATGCAGCGAGCGGAGTGTGTCGGATCTGAAAGAGACGAAGGAAGTGAGGAAGAGGAAGTGAGCGAGTCAGGGAGCAGTAATCAGACACGCCAGCTGCCACGTGGACTCAGACCCAGTTCTGTCACACTCTTCACACGACTCCTTCTTTCTTCGCTTAATAGACGCTCCCGGGAATCGGCTCAGAGACGGAGCGACTCGTCGAGCGACTTTAACCCGATCGCGCTACGGAAAGAGATGCGACTCGTCGAGTTTTAAATTCGACTACCAGAACGGTGGATTTGATCAAGCACCAGCTTAATGAGGCACAAACCATCCTAATAACACCAGGCTGCTGCTTATTAGCATCTCTGATTCTGCAGAGAGTCGACTTCTCCTCGCCATTTGACTTCTGAAGAATCCCCCGTCGCCATCTTAACGGCCGTTTCTTCTACTTTATTACCTCACGTGATGGTCATTAAAGTCCCTGTGGTTCAAGTCAGCATAACTGCAGCCTCAAGAATGAGAAGTCAGCAGAACTGGACTGCACTGAGAACAATTTTAGGTTTGTGGATTGGTTTGGGAACGCTGCAGTTCATTCAGGTTTCTCACAGCTGTGATGTTGAGATAGTTCTAAGTGAATCATGTGTAAGAATCATATGTGAAAAATGAATCATTTGTAAGAATCGCATCTGAAAATTAATGAATTATATTTAAGAATAACATCTGAAAATAAAAAGATAATGTGTGAGGATCAGACGTAAAAAGAATGAATCATTTGTAAGAATCACATCTGAAAATAAATGAATCATTTGTAAGAATCACATGAAAATGAACAAATCGTGTGTGAGAAGTGCGTCTGGAAATAAATGAATCATATGTAAGAATCACATCTGAAAATAAATGAATAATGTGTAAGGATCAGATGTGAAAAATGAATCATCTGTAAGAATCACATCTGAAAATGAATGAATCATATGCAAGAATCGCATCTGAAAATGAATTAATAAAGTGTAATAATCGGATCTGAAAATAAATTAATCATATGCAAGAATCACATGTTAAATGAATCCAATATAAGAATCACATCTGAAACTAAACGACTCATTTGTAAGAATCACATGAAAATGAATGAATCAGGTGTAAGAATTGCATCTGAAAATAAATGAATCATGTGTAAGGATCAGATGTGAAAAATGAATCATTTGTAAGAATCACATGAAAATGAATGAATCAGGTGTAAGAATTGCATCTGAAAATAAATGAATCGTGTAAGGATCAGATGTGAAAAATGAATCATTTGTAAGAATCACATCTGAAAATGAATGAATCAGGTGTAAGGATCAGATGTGAAAAATGAATCATTTGTAAGAATCACATGAAAATGAATGAATCAGGTGTAAGAAATGCATCTGAAAATACATGAATCATGTGTAAGGATCAGATGTGACAAATGAATCAAAACATCTGAAAATGAATGAATCATATGTAACAATAACATGTTAAAAGAATCAAATATAAGAATCACATCTGAAACTCAAAAGTGATGTTTTGGTGTGTTTTTAAAATTCAAACATTTGCTGCAGAAGAGAAACTGCTAGCGTTAGTACTCATTAACGGTCTCGAATAGTCTACAATCTGTTTAGACAAATAGGGACACATGGTGTTACACTGCCTCCACTACACAGGGTGGACTTGCACCACGTGGATGCGTCATGTTTGTTTCGTTCCAGCACAGGGTATGCTAGCAGCCACGTATATGTGCAGGTTACACTGAGAGCGATTACAGAATTCATTACTAGAAAATTAAGAAAAAAATTGACCACGCCCACTTTGTAGTTTAATTTGAATAGCGATACAGATATTTAGAGCACGATACAGACACAGATTGTGTCACTGTGTTAAATATCTACTTAGCGGTGTTAAGAAGTGCACGTGTCAGCAGATGAGCCCAGGTCACAGCAGCAGAGTGTAAATCCAGGGTGACATAAAGAGAGGGAGGAGGCAGGGGACGAGTGCAATCCGTAATCGGATCGTTGGCTAAAACGAGTCGAGTCGAGGCAATCAATAGAAAACGCGCATGCAGCAAAGAGGCTTTATTAGCTCTTAATCTGCGTCAGGTATTACAGACAGGAAGTCAGAGGACTGGAGCTGTGGAGAGGATTCGACATTTTCCTCATCGTGTTCAGTCTCTGAACGAGGCTCTGACACCTCTGACAGCAGAGCAGCTCCATCTCCGGGCCGCTGAAGCCTCATCACAGCTTGTGGGTAATGAAACATTAAATGTAAATGTCCTGAAGCTCAGCTTAATCATAATTTGAGCCGAGGTTAAACTCGGTGCTGATTACATATTACGCTTGTGGCCTAGAACAGGTAGCGGTTTGAAATTCTACACTCGACCTTCATATATTTTAAATAATATAACCGGACTGTGTAACCTAGCATGAATTTGATCATGATTATTTATCTACTGTAGAGTCTAGTCACCGCACTAACAGCATCCTTGGTGTTTTTCTCTGGATGTCACTGCTACAGCATATAGCTCACCAACAGCCTCAAGGAAAATCACCTACATTTTACATGTGATTATATGAGTCATGTGTGATCAGGTGAATAAAGAATTATTTAAGTGAGAAAATCCCATGTGAAAATAAATTAATAGCATGTAATAAACACGTGAAATTAAGAAGAATCAAAAGATATGAATCATGTTCACAAGAATCAGATGTTAAAGGAAATGAATCACATGTAAGAATCAGATGCTAAAAGAAATGAATCATGTGTTAGAATCAGATGTTAAAAGAAATGAATCATGTGTAAGAATTACATCTGAAAAACAAATCATGTGTAAGAATCAGATGTTAAAAAAAATGAATCATATGTAAGAATCAGATGTTAAAAGAAATGAATCATGTGTAAGAATCACACTTGAAATATGAATCATGTGTAAGAATCAGATGTTAAAAGAAATGAGTCATGTGTAAGAATTACATCTGAAAAACAAATCATGTCTAAGAATCAGATGTTAAAACAAATGAATCATATGTAAGAATCAGATGTTAAAAGAAATGCATCATGTACACATTTGAAATGTGAATCATGTGTAAGAATTAGATGTTAAAAGATGTTAAAAGAAATGAATCATGTGTAAGAATCAGATGCTAAAAAAAATTAATCGTGTAAGAATCGGATGTTAAAGGAAATGAATCGTGTAAGAATCACACTTGAAAAATGAATCATTTGTAAGAATCACACTTGAAAAATGAATCATGTGTAAGAATCACATTTGAAATGTGAATAATGTGTAAGAATTAGATGTTAAAAGATGTTAAAAGAAATGAATCATGTGTAAGAATCAGATGTTAAAAGAAATGAATCATGTGTAAGAATCAGATGTTAAAGGAAATTAATCATGTGTAAGAATCAGATGTTAAAGGAAATGAATCATGTGTAAGAATCAGATGTTAAAGGAAATGAATCGTGTAAGAATCACACTTGAAATATGAATCATGTGTAAGATTAATATGTTAAAAGAAATGAATCGTGTAAAAATCACATTGTAAAGGAAATGAATCATGTGTAAGAATCAGATGTGGAAAATGAATCGTGTAGTAATTACATGTTAAATGAATCATGTGTAAAAATCAGAAATTAAGCAAATCGTGTAAGAATCACCCGTGAAAATAAATGAAATGTGTAGAATCATTTAAAAAAAAAAGATGAACCAGGTGATTATTCACATGTGAAGTCAAATGGACTTCTCTGAAGACCTCTAAAAACACACTGATAAAAACATCTAGCTCAATAAACACATTAATAATTCCCACATTTCACTGCTACTTCATCACACCCACCACTTTGAAAATGTCATCTACGACTGACTCAAAGCCAGTTCTGAAAGTTCGCCCGATTTTCAACTCCATTAACGAGTCTTCACTTCTTCAGGCGTTTTTTGTTTTTTTTTGCATGAGGGAAAGCAGAAATGAAAAATCCCTTGTCTCCTCATGGATAACCGTCTTTACTTCAGTTAGCTGTAATTATACATTTCCTGGTACGTTCTGTCATTTGGAGGATATCACCACCCCTCCCTCTGTGTGGGTTTTTCCTTTACTGACTGTTATTAACGACATTTTTCCCCCCAACACCTAATGATCGAGCGTTTTCTATATGTAGATAATGAGATCCATTAAAAGCTCATTGTAGGGTAATATATCTTTAATACTGCAGAGAGATGGAGCTCCAAAACATCACGTTATCTACATTGCAAACTTGATGAGAAACTCCAGTCATAGCGTTGGTTTTGTGTTAAAGCTCTGAGAGCAACATGACCATATTTTGTGTGATATTTATGTGAGTCTGTGCCCACGGTAGCATCAGATCCGCTATAAAGTTCGACGTGTTCTGAGATGCTTTTCTGTTCATCACGGCTGTAAAGAGTTTTTATTTGAGTTATCCTTCTGCACATTCTCCTCTCATCGATGGGCTGCTTCCACACACGGAACTGATGCTCACTGGATGTTCTTTGTTTTCCGCACCACTCTGAGCCAAGTCAAGAGACTTGAGAGGAAAATTCCCATCGAATCAGCCGTTTCTGAAACGCACAAACCAGATCAACGGCACAGAACATTTTCTTCATGATGTCGATGTTTGACAGCCATGAAAATAAATCTCTTGAGCTCTTGATTATTGTATGAGTGTTCAGGCATGTGTGTTCCTAATAAAGTGGACAGTGAGTGCATACATTTATGCTACTCGCTATTTTAGCGTCTTTTTAATCAATTTAATGACATGGTCATGTTCTCAAAATATGCTGGCTTTAATACTGAACAAAGAGCCAGGGGAGAAAAAAGTCTTTACAATGACTAAGAGTTTCTTTGCTCTTGCGAAAAGTAAGTGAGAAAAGCTCGTGAGCGCAGAGACACAACTGAAATTAAATCTCCATTTGCATATTCCAGCTTTGTCTTGTGAGTGAAACGGGTAATTTGGAGGCAGTGCTGTGAAGCCTATTAATAGCAGCATCAGTGTTGTTCAAACTCCAAAAAAGTAGCAAAGAAAAACACATTGTGGGTTGTGAATGTGGAAGCAGATGGGCGTTTAAGCCGACGTGGAGAGGAGGACAGAGTTTATCTCGGTTTGAAGCTCGCTCGGTGCAATTAGGACTTCCGAGTATGACACCAAAAAAGCCTTTCCTCCCAGTCGGAGGAACACAGTCACTTTTATTAAAGTTTAGAGATTCTATTTTCCACACAGTGACACAATGACATGAATAAATATTAAATATGACTCCTTTTAGTGATTCGACTCTTTAAATGATTCATTCGGATTAGTTCACTGCTCCGACATTCTGACTTCTTCTTCTTCTTCTTCTGGCTTTTCCCTTCAGGGGTCGCCACAGCTAATCATCAATCGGACGTTCCGACTAATCTTGTGTCATTGTAAAGGAATTTTGAAAATCTTGTCTGTTCCAACAGGAATTCTGATTAATCGTGCCCATGCCTTAAGCCATCTTACCCATTCCCATCGGAATTCTGACCAATCCCAGCCTCTGTCAAAGAAATTCCCAACCAATCCCACCTTTTCCCAAAGGAATCCCTAACCAATCCCACCCTATCCCAAAGGAATTCCATCCAAGCCCTCTCTCAAGGAATTCTGACCAATCCATTTGCTCCCAAAGAAATTCCAACTGATTCACTGAAAGAGTGAATCATGACTCATTCAGACTACCACTGTATAAATGTCTTTAAACACAGAACTTTTCCTTACTGATATTTACGAGGGAAATATTATTTCTATTTATTACACAGGATAAAAAAAAAGCACTTGATTTCTCAATTTGGATTTATAGAAGTTTTGGTTTGAGAATAAGACAATGGCGCCATCTGGTGTGTAATATCGGTACTGCATTAAAGCAGGATTCTATAACTACATCAAATCCCAGCACAGCGCCACCACACGGCACTCAGCTCTCCAGCTGAATGCACACTGTATTCCAGACGTCTAAGCAATTGTGTGGTGTAGAGATGTGCACAGGTGAATTCTCCCACTCCAAAAGGAATTCTGTTCAATCCCAGCTGCTCCGACATTCTGACTAATCCTGTGAAATTGTACAGGAATTTTGAAAATCCTGTCTGTTCTAACAGGAATTCTGACCAATCCCACCCAATGCCAAAAAAATGCTGACCAATCCCACTGTGTCCCAAAGGAATTTCCAACTAATCCAACCCTCTTCCAAAGGAATTCTGACCAATTTCACCCTCTCTTAAATGAATTTGCTCCCAAAGAAATTCCCAACTAATCCCACCTTCTCCCAAAGTAATTCCTAACCAAATCCACCATCTCCCAGATGAATTCTGACCAATCCCATCCACTGCCAAAGGAATGCTGACCAATCGCACCCCGTCCCAAAGGAATTCCCAACTAATCCCATCCTCTCCGAAAGGAATTCTGACCAATCCCACCCTCTCCTAAAGAAATTACAACCAATCCCACCCTCTCAAATGAATTCTGACCAATCCATTTTCTCCCAAAAGAATTCCCAACTAATCCCGCCCTCTCCCAAAGTAATTCCTAACCAATCCCACCATCTCCCAGATGAATTCTGACCAATCCCACCCACTGCCAAAGGAATGCTGACCAATCGCACACCATCCCAAAGGAATTCCCAACTAATCTCATCCTCTCCCAAAGGAATCCTGACAATTCCACCCTCTCCTAAAGGAATTCTGACCAATCCCACCCTCTCCTAAAGAAATTACAACCAATCCCACCCTCTCAAATGAATTCTGACCAATCCATTTTCTCCCAAAAGAATTCCCAACTAATCCCACCCTCTCCCAAAGGAATTATGACCAATTCCATCCTCTCCCAAAGGATTTCCCAACCAATGGAACCCTCTCGTAAAGAAATTCTGACCAATTTCTTACCCCACCTATTTTTAAAGGAAAAAACCCCATCGTCTCTTAAAGGAATTCTGACCAATCTCACCCCCTTACAAAAGGAATTCTTAACAATCCAACCCTCTGCGCATGGAATTCCAACCAATCCCGTTTGCTTCCAAATTAATTCTGACTAATCCCTCCTACTCTTGAAGGAATTCTGATTAATCTAATCCACTTGCAACGAACTCCAACC
>JAUCMX010000020.1:2535157-2537657 GCA_033459395.1 Hemibagrus guttatus
GTTGATTACTTTCCTGTCTGTGCTTTATTCCTGACACATTCGCTTCCTGTGTAGTCATTTAGGTTTCCTAGCAACCGGTTTCCTGGCAACCAAAACATCAGAGTGCAGATGCACAATGGAGCTTTTTCACCTAGCTAAGAGTGGTCCATTATTTATTTATTTATTCTGCCTACAACACTAAATCAGGCTTTTTTTTTTTTTGTTATCAGTTCTGATTTGGGGATTTAGGGATTGGGGAATCTGCATCCCCTTGGCTTGTGAAACGGATGTGCTTTAATTACCATCCACACAGTTTTAATCAACTCTGCATGGAAATCAGACGAAACCCAATTCCCTAAAGTGCTGACCTCGCAAGCACAAAGATGCTAAATGCTTGTGTAACCTTGGCTACTGATTTAGTATCATCATTTTTTCATTAAGCTCCGACGCCAAACTCTGTGCGCAAAGGTGATTAAAAGTGTACTGCGAGCTGCGATTTAGTCACTCGTTCTGATTTAACCCTGTACATGAAATGCAGGGAAGAAAAATCAATAGTATTTTTGTTGTTCATGCAAAAAAAAAAAGAGCTGAAAAGGTCCGACTCATTCGTTTTGTCTTTAATTATCAGCCACGCTTACCCTACGTATGGCTTCCTCTTCCTCCTGCCGTTTTTCGTAATGTGCAAAATCGTCGAAGATCGAGGTGGTATGCTTGAAAGTGGCGATAATTTTAAGCACTTGCTTGGCCTTTTCCAGAGGCACCTCCTGAGTGTCCCTGGAGTTGGTGACTGGCTTGTTGTCATTGTTCTCCAGGCGGATGTGCCGGAGCTGGTTGTTGGGGACGTCCTTGACGAAGATCCACTTGACCTCGAACTTTCCCTTCCACTTGTCCTGAGACCAGACGCCAGCGTAGGCGTTGTAGTCCACGGGCGACTTCATCTCGGCCACGCCGCAGAAGTGACCGCTGCCGTTGACGCTGAACAGAAGGTAGAGCGGGCCCTTGGCAGCCAGCGAGCGGTACGCTCCGTCCAGCCGCTTGTTGCCGTGCTCCGTGCTGCACCAGATGGAGTACTTGATGGAACGGTGGATATCGTCCTCGGAGTAGCTCTTGATGATGAACACGCGACCGTTCTTCACGTTCCAGTCAAAGTCTTTGGGGTTGTAGCTGTTAAGCGCTTTGAGCTTCTCCAGCACCGGGTGGAGCTCACCCGGGGCGGACAGGGAGGCGCTCAGAGGCACGCCGGGACCCAGACTGAAGTTCTCCTGCCCCCCACTCTGGTTAAACGTGGCGACTCTGTTCCTCGGTGCCACCCAGCGGTTCTGCAGTGGTGCATTCTGCTGAGAGAGAGGATGCTGGGGCTGAGGAGGGGTAGGTTGGGACGGATGGTGCTGCAGAGGATGCGGTGGACCTGGTTGAAGCTGTGGAGGAGGTTGAGGGGACTGAAGCTGGAGCTGCTGGTGTTGGGGTTGAGGAGGCAATAAGGGCTGAGGCTGAGCTAAAATCTGCGGCTGCACCAGAGGCTGAGGAGGCATCATCTGCTGAGCCAGTGGTGGTTTCGTGAGGGAACCTTTGTCGTCCCAGGTTCCGATGTTCATGTTATGCTTTATAGGCGGTGGAGGAATGGTGGCCCCTGCTTCCCATGCCTGGATTGGTCTTAAGCTTGAGTTTGGGCTGAGGTTTAGCTGGTTTCTTAGCGATGGCTGCCCAAGATGTAGGCTTTGGAGCTGAGGAGATAACAGGAGGCACACTGTTGGCCGCCATGCTGCTCATGCCAGCCGTTCCTCCAAGCGGAGAGCCGACAGTTTTGGTGACAGCTGCCATGTCGGACCCGAGCTTGAGCCCGGCCATGCCTTGGTCGATGCTGCTCAGGGGAGGAACCTTGCTGAGCTGCGTGTCACTGCCAAAGCCGGCCTGTCCGTCCGCTATAGCCCTGCCCAGTGAGCTGGGTGCGTAGCCGTAGCTGTTGTTGTACGCTGAGCTCTGGGTCGATTGTCCCTGCGAGCCGCTAGTGCCCCAGGTGGAAAAGTCCGCATTGCCGGGAAAGAAGTTAAATCCGTGTTGACTGAGAAACGGAGGTGTGTTGCCGAGAGCACCGGGCTGGCTAAAGACTCCGTCGGGGATGAAATGGTGCTCGCCATTGCTCATCTGTCCATACGTAGTCAGGTAGGGCATAGGGGGATCACCTGCGGTGGACCACGCAGCTTCACCCAGAGAGTAGGGAAATCCGATAGACGGGGCATAGTAGCTGGGCATGTAGGGGTCAGACATTGGTTGGTAGCTATTACTCTGCAAGGAGAGTCAAAAAAGAGATGAAACATGGTGTTTATCTGGACAGGTCTCTTTAAAACAACATTTTCCCCAAACGCACAATATTTTTTAGCACCGTGATTCAAAAGGGTCCGCTCACCTGATTTGTCTGGCTGCTTAAGTAATTCTCAAAGTCGTCATCGTTTACAGAATCCTTCTGATGCATCGATCCGTTTTGCACTGCGGGGGAAAAAAAAAAAGTCGAACGCTTTAA
>JAUCMX010000020.1:2540157-2570157 GCA_033459395.1 Hemibagrus guttatus
AATTCGATTCGATTAACAATACTGGCTTCACGATACGATGAATCAGTGAATCAGTTCTTAGAATATTTTGAACGCAATTTTAATGAAGAAAAATATGACTGAAAAGGCTCCTCTGTTATTTCTGAATCATTTTTAAAATGATTTGTCAAACTCATTTGTAAAACTAAAAATATCCAAAAGCTGTGAACAGAGATTTAATATTGTAAGCAAAATATACTACAGGTTCACTGTTTCTTCAAATGAATAAAGAAGATATTTACAAATTGCCCCAAAAATTCACTGAGGAAATAAATTCCAGCGGAAATGGTTGAAACTCTATTGAAATATCGCTTTAAATGAATCAAACTTGAATCGTTTGTGAAATCATTACGATTAATAATTAATTACGATAATTAGATTAAAACATCAATACCTTCATCATTTATTGAAAAGTAATTTTATGCTATTTTCCTGCGGGCTTTGATTAGCCGTTTGGTGCATTTCTCTCTACAACCGCTTGGTGGCGATAAACGGCATTTTAGCTCATTTTGCCACCACAGAAGAAGAGCAGAACCAGGAAGAAACGGAGAAACAGAAGCTAGCCCTTTAGAGTCGACTGTAAAGTATGCAAAACATGTTGCCTTTTATTTCAGTCGCGCTCAGAGGTGCAGCAAAAAATAAAGTAAGTATCGGTGTTGTTTCTGTGGTGTTTACAGATGTGGATGCAGAAATCTAGTTGATAACTAGCTAGCTAACGTTAGCGGCGAACTTGGCTAGCTGTAGATTTTACTGACCTTGATTTGTTCGCCTGTGCTCCCTGTTGGACACGTAGTGCGCTTAATATAGTGTTTAAATATATTTTATTTAATTTAAAAAAAAAAAAAAGCACAGACATGTCTTTGATTTTGACTAGCTCCCAGTCCTAACTTAGTTACAATAGTTAACTAGGTTAATTAGTCTAAATCAGTGACTAATCACCAAGTGACAACTCATGTTGTGCATTGCACAGGATGGAGAAGTCCTTATTACTGAATAAGTGCACTCATTAGGGAGCGAGTGGAGGGGATGAACACTGACTTTATGTCTATTCAGGGATAAAGCACTCAGTGTTGTGCTGTTATAGGAAAATAATCAACGACAGGATGATGCGATGAAGCAGAACGATTGTCAACTCCCTAAAGTTGATTAGTTTCCTATAACAGCACTTTCTGAAGTGTTTCGTTCCTCCTGTGCATCAGCAGGATAACAGTTACCAATGTTAATTTGTTAATGAACATCTTGTCATGTTTTTATGTTGAACAGGAAACCACTTCCCGTTCTCATTTACGTTATAGCAGCTGTAAACAGTCTTTCCCTTCCTAGCTGCTCTTTTGTTAATTCTCTTTTTCTGATTAAAATATTTTTTGCCGTTCGAAATTTTCATAGTTTTATCTTAAATATTTGTGACCAGGATTTTTGCTTCTCTTTCGCAGGTTTCTGCGGTGGTGCTGTCAAGCCGCTCCTATGCCAGCTTCACTCCTCAGGCCACCTTTGACATCAAGGTCAGTTTGTGTTTTTCTCCAGATTGTGCAGGACAATGTAATGAAGCCCCAGACTGTCAAAAACAGTGACATCTTGTGGTTAAGAAAATTACAGCAATCATAAGCTGCTTCTTATAAATCACCCAAACTTTTCATACATATAGACTTTTACAGCTTTGTACAAAGAGAATGTTGTTGTCAGTGTGATGCAGTAAAATAGTGTTTAATTAATGGTACAGTAAAAAAGTGCCAGCACTCATCTAATCCAACTGGGCCTTCAACCAAGAGAACAGTTGGAGCCTGGACTTTTCCTAGACTTATGTCATAACACTCATTACCTCAGCCAGATTTTTGCACAAGAGTAAAATTTCACTACATCCACATTTTTGCACGACATATACCATTCTATACTTCTATAGAATCTTGTTTGTCACTGATCACATGATTCTCTGAAAATGATACAAGCTTTGAAAAAGAGGCAGGCTTACTTCTGAAGGCGAGTTGATTCAGAGTCAAATTGCTTTTTAATT
Source organism: Hemibagrus guttatus (assembly GCA_033459395.1). NCBI lineage: Eukaryota > Metazoa > Chordata > Actinopteri > Siluriformes > Bagridae > Hemibagrus > Hemibagrus guttatus. The sequence goes on from JAUCMX010000020.1 coordinate 2,542,187, forward strand.
GCAGTTGAGCATGTTTGAATCATTTCCAGCAGGTAATTCGATCCAGAGTCAAATCAATTTTTCAGTGCAGTCTAGCATGTTTGAATCATTTCCAGCAAATGAGTCGATTCAGAGTCGAATCAGTTTTTCAGTGCAATCACGCATGTTTGAATCATTTCCAGCAAGTGAGTTGATTCAGAGTCAAATCAATTTCTCGGTACAGTCGAGCATGTTTCAATTGACTCGTCTGCTGGAAATGATTCAGAGTCAAATCGCTTTCACAGTGCATTTGTGAGGTGACTCGGAGGTGAGACTGACTCGCTGAGACGCTTTTAGACTTAATTGTGATTGCCATGTCGGGCAGATGACCAGTGTCTAACCAGTCTGATGTCTCCACATGTAGGCCTCATGTTTTGGGGTCATGGTTGTGGACGAGACATCAAAGACTTCTGTGGTGTGAACTTGTGTGAGAAACCTTTAATAGGTTACTATATTTTTTTTTCTTTTTCTCTCTCCCTTAAAGCCATGTGAGGTTCACCGGCTGGACCAGGGTCCTCCGACACAAGCCGTGCTCACTCGAGAGGAGGGACTGAAATACTACCGCACCATGCAGGTCATGAGACGCATGGAGCTGAAAGCAGACCAGCTGTACAAGCAGAAGATCATCCGAGGCTTCTGTCACCTCTACGATGGACAGGTGAGGGGACACGGTGTTTAATTATCATAAAAACCGATTATTTTCAAGTAACGGCACATCTTGACATGTTTACAGCACAGCAGCTGGTATGATTTAATACTTATACATATGATATAAAAATACACACATGCTGTTGGCTGGCTTATTCATCTTGTGTGTGTGTGCATTAGGAGGCTTGTGCAATGGGCATCGAAGCCGCCATCAACCTCACTGACCACCTGATCACAGCGTACCGAGCTCACGGGTACACCTACACCAGAGGAGTGTCTGTGAAGGAGATCCTGGCTGAGCTCACAGGTTTATCTTGAGCAAGATCACACACACACACACACAGCGTTAAAGGAGATGTTAAAGTGTATAAATGGCATATTACTGTAGGATAAAGAACTGTTCCTAAGCATCTATATACATTATGACTAGTACATCTTCATATCCTGAAAATCAGCTGCTACCAGCTGCACATACTACAGGGGGCGCTCTAGCGTAGAAACGCTTCTCCTTATTGGCCATATCCATCACCGTTGCCTTAATACTGAGCTGAGATCATTCATTTCACCAGCGGTGAAGGAGTTCGTTCGCTCCTCATTGAACCTGGATGAGAAAAAAAAAAAGATATTCTGATAAAATTTCTATTAAAGGAAGAGAATATTTGAATATCTGAAAGACTGAAATGACATTGTGTTAGTCATGCAGTCATACACTGAGAATCGTAAATATTGGCAGCCGTCATGCGGAACATATGTTTTCGTTTTGTTTTTTTTATAATAGAGAATAATAAACATGTTGGAGAGAACGAGGAAAAATGCGCTCACAGTGTTTTATTGTTTTAACTGGAAGCTGTAGAGAATGAAAGAGAGAAAGAAGAGCTGAGGGGAAAAGTAAATCGGTCCATTATACATTATATAAGAAGTGAAGTCTATAAATTATATATATTATATCTTTATTTTATATTCGGGTTTCTATTAGGTCGAAGGGGCGGAGTCGCCAAAGGCAAAGGAGGCTCCATGCACATGTACACCAAGAATTTCTACGGTGGAAACGGCATCGTGGGAGCTCAGGTGAGACGCCCTCGTCCTCTAAACAGCGAGATACTCCATTCCATGTTCTTTAGCGTGTGTTATTGAGTATTTGTCACCTCACAGGTTCCCCTCGGGGCCGGAGTGGCTCTGGCCTGTAAGTACCAGGGCAACAATCAGGTGTGTGTCGCGCTGTACGGGGACGGAGCTGCCAACCAGGTGAGCCGGATTTCTGAAAACATGACTCCAGAAGTGATAAAAATAAAAGGGCCTTATGTGGTTTAAACGCGTGTGTGTGTGTGATTATCAGGGGCAGATCTTCGAGACGTACAACATGGCGGCGCTGTGGAAGCTCCCGTGCATCTTCATCTGTGAGAACAACAAGTACGGCATGGGCACGGCAGTGGAGCGAGCCGCCGCCAGCACGGACTACTACAAGCGGGGGGAGTTTATTCCTGGACTGAGGGTAATGTACACCATCATACAGTTACTACACCTGGTTACGTTGTTCTTAGAGTCAGTGTGATTGACAGGGAAGAGAGACTATGCCCCGCCCACCTCCTCAGCATCCTCAAACCTGACACCTGAGGACGCTTATTTTTTTTCAGTCTGTTGAAGAACACCTGTTGATAGCTGATATATAACGTTAGTGGGAACAAGGGCTACACAACGTTCTAATGAAAATGTGTCCTTTATTAATAAATTAAACGTTATAATTGGTGTGATATAAGGAGAATAACACTCAGCTTGTGCGTTGTGAGGCATCACACCACCCCAGCCAATCATGAACGAATACGGTGTCGGTTTTCTGAAGCGATAAATGGTGGATGAATCCCGCGTGTTCAAGCGAACGTTTTTCACGTAGCTACGACGCCGTGTCTCTCTGTGTGGTTCAGGTGGACACCATGTTTGTGCTTTGCGTCAGGGAGGATTTAGTTTTTTCGTGACTTTGCTTTTTTGTGGGTTTTTCTTCTGAATATTATAGGTTTTATCGATACCTTTTTGCATGTATACCTTTTTTATTAGAAAGAGCTTAAATCAATTAATTATTTTTTTGCTAATTTTTTTAGTTTGTTTTTTTGGGAGGGGGGTCAGTAGGTGGTTCTGGGATTTTTTGCTTATTTTTAATTTTATTTTATTTAATTGTATTTTATTTTATACCTTTTAAGAACACAAACCTAGTCCAGCTTATTTCTGCTTTGCATTATCCCTTAAATAAACACCCTTTGTAATTTTATAATTTCATAACATAACCTTATTCTTACGGTATCGGTTTTCTGAAGCGATAAATGGTGGATTTTGGCGCTTACGCTGCAAAAATCCTGCGAATTAAAGCGCCGTGTCTCTCCGTGTGGTTCAGGTGGACGGTATGGACGTGCTTTGCGTCAGGGAGGCCACCAAGTTCGCCGCAGATCACTGCAGATCTGGAAAGGTAACTTTTACACTCGAAACACACACAGACATGCTAACATGTTGACGCTTACTATCCTTAGGTGATGCTTTGTTGTTGTTGTTAACACTCTCGCTGTCTGTATCCTCCAGGGTCCAATTCTTATGGAGCTTCAGACTTATCGTTACCATGGACACAGCATGAGCGATCCTGGAATCAGGTGAGGAGGAGTATAACAAACCAAATGACATAGCGAAATAAACGCGTTTGCGTTTATAACAGTGTAATAAAGCGCTGTGTCGATCATGCCGCTGTCTCCCACTTTCTCCTGAATGTGCTTTTATCAAAACCAAACGAATAACTCGGAAGATTGCGGCGTAAATCAGATTCTCACGAGGTTTTACGTTTCATAAATTTCTCCAGCGTTTATCAGAGCTACTGTGTGTCATGCTTATAAACCTGTTATAAAGGTTGTGTAGGTTGTCATCAAATAAAGTGTCACCACCAAGGGTTTAACACACACCTGTTTTCTGAAAAAGAAACTCTAAATAGCTTTAAATCTTCATTCTTGAGTTTGTGGAGAAAGAAAAAAAAAGGTAGATTTACTCCGATATGGAGGAAGTGAAGAAAAACACGACGCTGACCAAAACAAAACTAAAATCCCGGCGTTTCTTTTAAAGAAACGAATGTTTTTTTTGTTTGATAGCTCGCACGTGATCCATCGTCCACAGGGCCCAGCTCTTACTAGTTGAGACATGTCGTTACCATGGATACGGGGCATGAGTGATGCTGGAAAATGACCCCGGCTCTCAGTGTTACGAGACGGAGAGAGAGAGTTCGGTGTGATGATCTTTGTGCTGAATGAATTGAGCGTGTGTGTGTGTGTTTTTATCCAGTTATCGTACACGTGAGGAGATCCAGGAAGTGCGGAGCAAGAGCGACCCCATCACCATGCTGAAGGACCGACTAATTAGCAACAATATGGCCAGTGTGGAGGAAATTAAGGTGTGTGTTTGCTTCACACATAAAACACATAAAAACCCATTTATTTCTGATTATAACCTGACGTCAGTCACCAAGTTTTTCTCTCTACAATAACCGTAATCCACTTCAACAGGAGATTGACGTGGAGGTGCGTAAGGAGGTGGAGGAAGCGGCGCAGTTCGCCACGTCCGACCCCGAGCCCCCGCTGGAGGAGTTGTGTAGCCACATCTACTACAACGAGCCGCCCATCCCGGTGCGAGGCACGAACCCCTGGGCCAAGCTCAGGTCCTCCAACTGAACAGTAGCAGCTACGAGCTCTCCACAGAGCGGACGCTGCAGCCACGGCCCTCGACAAGCTCTTAGACAGAAACGCACAACTGCCACGATCACATCTTCATCATCATCATCATGTGCTTTCCTTCTGCTCTTCTGACATTTCAGCTGTTACATATTTTACTCTGTTACTGTTGTTCTGTTACTTCATGTTTAAAATGGTTTCTCTTTCCTCTTCCTGATCTAACCGTTTGTAAAATATTATAAATAAAAAAAAAAACCTACAAATTAAGTGCTGTCGCTGAGACCCCTTTTTGAACGTTCTTTACAACAGCTTTCATTATTCGTGTATTTGGGTTTTCAAAATACAGCTTTTATTTTTTTGATTTGTTGTGGGGTTTATTTTTGTAGTTTTTTGTTTTTATTTAATTAGAATTTTTTGGAGGGGTTTTCTCGGTTACGATTTTGTTTTTTGTGTTTTTGCTTTTTTCTTTTCTTTTTTTCTTTCTATTCATTCCATACCTTTTTAAATATAGGCATTTTGATTAGAAAGAGCTTAAATCATTTTTTATATTATTTTGCCAATTCCCAGTAGTTGGTTGTAGGATTTTTTTTGCTTTTTTTCTCAAGTCCAGTTTATTTCTGCTTTGCATAATTTTTTAAATAAGCATCTTTTGTGATTTTATAAGTTAATGACATAACCAACACACTGAGTAACATGAGGAACACACTGTACATGTGCTTTGTCCCTTATTTAATTCGTTTCCTGTCTTTCAGATGGTTTAGATTAAAGACTCGGCTGAGATTCAGCCAATCGCTTGCAGAGGTTCAGTGTTTGGTTTATTTGTGACATGTTGGATATTAAAAACTGGTTTAAATTAATGTCTGTGTCTGGTTTTGGGTCCAGCTCTCACCATCTGAAGATGATGATGATGATGTAAAAACTGAACATTACATAGTAACAGGGTGCATTCTGCTGTACCTGAAACTCATATGCTGATCCTGATGCTACAAACAAACTCTGAGAGTATAAACAGGAGTAACTAGTTACACTATATTGCCAAAAGTATTGGGACACCCCTTCAAATCATTGAATTCAAAGGTTGGGCTCGGCCCCATAGTTCCAGTGAAAGGAACTCTTAATGCTTCAGCATACCAAGACATTTTGGACAATATCATTGGTCAATTTGGGGATGACCCCTTCCTGTTCCAACATGACTGCACACCAGTGCACAAAGCAAGGTCCATAAAGACATGGATGAGTGAGTTTGGTGTGGAGAAACTTGACTGGCCTGCACAGAGTCCTGACCTCAACCCCATAGAACACCTTTGGGATGAATTAGAGCGGAGACTGCGAGCCAGGCCAAAACTGGGACGTCTGCCTTTACATGCACATGAATGTAATATGGAGTTGCCCCGCCCTTTGCAGCTAACAGCTTCAACTCTTCTGGGAAGGCTTTCCACAAGGTTTAGGAGTGTGTTTATGGGAATTTTTGACCGTTCCTCTAGAAGCGCATTTGTGAAGTCTGATGTTGGACGAGAAGGCCTGGCTCGCAGTCTCCGCTTTAATTCATCCCAAAGGTGTTCTATGGGGTTGAGGTCAGGACTCTGTGCAGGCCAGTCAAGTTCCTCCACACCAAACTCGCTCATCCATGTCTTTATGGACCTTGCTTTGTGCACTGGTGTGCAGTCATGTTGGAACAGGAAGGGGTCATGAGGGGTCAAGAGAGCATGAAATTGTCCAAAATGTCTTGGTATGCTGAAGCATTAAGAGTTCCTTTCACTGGAACTAAGGGGCCGAGCCCAACCCCTGAAAAACAACACCTGAACTTTTGGCAATATAGTGTACGTTTTCTTATTTAATTAATTCTTCGTTGTTGTTTTTTTTTTGTTTTGTTTTTTTTGGGGTTTTTTTTTATCAACTTTTACTTTTATTTTTCTCGAGTCCTAAAGTTTAGATGTATGATTAGATTGTAGTCTTTAAAGTCTGTATGAAATCTTAATAAATTAATTTATAAATTAAGATGGATATATATACATTTTTGTTGTTAAAATTGTTGATAAATTATTAGCTTTCATTTATATGTAAAGCAACTTGAGCTGCATTTTAGAAACATTTATTATTATTATTATTATTATTATTATTATTATTATTATTATTATTATTATTATTATTATTATTACGTTGCTGTAGTTCAGTGTGGAGTCAGTAGGTGTCGCTAAAGGTCCCCGAGTCTATCAGCTTTGAGCATCAAGTTAAAACTGCTGTTGAATCTGTATATTAACTCAAAATTATAAAATAATTGTATATAATTACAAAATATTCCAATTACAAACAAACCCCAGTCGTGGTGGTGAGGGTGTAATTAACATGTAATTATATTGTATTGAGGCTGTATAAAGGTTAAAGGAAAATAGCCTCAGCGTGCAGTTTAATTTTCAGAACAATTTATTTTCGGTCAAATTGGAAATGAAAAAAGAATCATAATGTGGACTTTTTTTTTTATCTTCGTGTTGCGACAGGGCGAAACGGCTTTAATTCAAAACCAAATTAAGAAAAAGGAGTAAATGTTTGCGTTCTTTTTTATTAAACTTGAACACACTGACTGCAGAGTGCATTATTTCTGTATTTTCTTTTTCTAGCTTTAATACACAGCTCTCTGCTGATGTATCTGCTTGAATTATGTGATAATAAATAGATTATTACTGATAATATCAGTGTGTGTGTGTGTGTGGTGTGTGTGTGTGTGTGTGTGTGGTGAAGCAGTCATTTCCATCAACCGAACCAGTTTTTTTCCTCTAAGGGTGTGCTATTACATTTAATAGCTTATTACACCTCAATTTATTTTAATTACAGTCATTGTATAGATAATAGATTGTATAGATAATAACTGTTTAGTTGCATCAGAAAGAAGAAGAAGAAGAGTAGAAGAAGAAGAAAACTAAGAAGAACCTTAATAATTCTAACAACAACAACAACTTCTTCTTCTTACGGCTTTTCCCTTCAGGGGTCTCCACAGCGAATCATCTCTCTCCACCTATCCCTATCTTCTGCATCCTTAACACTTGCACCCACTAGCTTCATATCCTCATTTATTCCATCCATATACCTCCTCTTTGGCCTTCCTCTTTGCCTCCTGCCTGGCAGCTCCATGTCCAACATTCTCCTACCAATATACTCACTCTCCCTCCTCTGAACATGTCCAAACCATCTTAATCTGGCCTCCCTAACTTTGTCCCCCAAACGTCCAACATGAGCTGTCCCTCTGATGTACTCGTTCCTAATCCTGTCCAATCTTGTCACTCCCAAAAAGAGAACCTCAAATCTTCAGCTCTGCTACCTCTAGCTCTGACTCCTGTCTCTTCCTCAGTGACACTGTCTCTAAACCATACAGCATGGCCGGTCTCACCACTGTCCTGTACACCTTCCCCTTGATTCTCGCTGACACTTTACTTCTTCGACCAACAGTAGCCCAATTTCCACCGGCACCCTGTAGGTCAACGGCGCCAATGGCAGTTGTTGTTAACCCAGGCCTCGACTGATCCGGTATGAATTGTGACCCCCATGGCTAGATAAACAACAACAACAACAACAACAACAATAATAATAATAATATAATTTATCATTAAAATAAAGTATCCAATATGAAATTAGCTGCATTTTCAATAAGTTTACATGCTTATTTATTTTAATTTAATCTTATTGTTGTTGTTGTTTACCTCCAGTACCTTATATGCAATATTAAATTGATTATTTGTATTGATTCCAAAATAATAATAATTTAAAATTTAAAAAGTTCATTTTCTTTCTCGCACTTCATAATGACAAAACGAAAACTAAATAAATTAAGTAGATAGATAGATAGATAGATAGATAGATAGATAGATAGATAGATAGATAGGAAAAGGGGGGCACTAAAAGGCGTGCACCTGTTCAGTGCCACGGTACGGCCCCTCCTCTTGTCCCGCCCACCGCTTAGTGACGCCAGACCGCTGTGACTGACAGGCATGTGAGCCTATGGCGTCCTCGCTCTTGAGAAGCGGAAGTGAACACGTGGGCGTGGTTTAGGCGGAAAGGAATGCGGAGTTGAGGGAGGGCACTGGGCAGCGCCGCGGGGAAGTAAGGAGGAGAAAGCGGAGCGGTGGCGGCGTTTTCGGAATTGCTCCAGTCCTCAAGCCGACGCTCACTTCCTCACTCAGCTCGCCGCTTTTCACTCCTGCTTCCGTGTGTCCAGAAGACTCCGAGTGCTCACATGAACCCCCTCCGAGGTCACCAAGTGCCGCTGGGTTTCTGAGAAACAGACGCTTTTTTTTTTGTACACGCTTATATTTGCGCGCGCGCGCGCGTGTGTGTGTGTGTGTGTGTGTGTGTGACTTGGAGTAAGCGACATGCCGCTGGCGCAGCTGGCTGACCCGTGGCGGAAGATGGCCATAGGGAGTGAGGTGAGGCGCTTTAATCTACTATTAAAGTAGTTAATTAGTGATGTTACTTTAATTAGAAAAGGCGTTGCTTTTATTAGCCGTTCATTAGCCGTTTTCTATCTTCACCCTGAAGCACGGGTGTGTGTCAGCTGTTTGCCTCTCATCCCTCCAAGGTTAGACTTAAAAAAAGAAATGAATCAATGTTCAGATGAACATCAGCAACCTCATTCCTGATACATGATCCTTCAGTTCTTCAGAGCTAACATCCTGGGCAGTGCCAACTAGATGTTTTTGTCTCAGCAAGCAAATTCAGAATGATGTGGCTAAACTTGGCAGGTGGCTTTAAAATCGCAGACTGGAAAGAAGTTCAGTGTAAGGTTTTATTTTTGTCTTCTGCACTAGAGCTGCTTCTGCTAGAGCTACACTAAATGTTCTAAAGCTTTATGCAGAAGCACCAGTATGCAGAAGTGGTGCTGGTGCTGATTTCTTCCTGGCCCAGACATGAGGTGTAGACTTCAGGCTTGATGGAAGCAATTTGATATTTGATTCACTGAATCTGATACAATTCGATTTCGATTCATAAGACGTCAATTAGATATTGCACAACATGACTGAATCTGCTGAAGATACTGTATGATTTCAAGTCTTTAAAGAGATGATTCTGTATTTGATTCACTGAATCTGATCCAATACAATATGAATTTGATTCTTCACAATTGGTTATTTGATTCCCTGAATCTTATAAATACAATATGATTTTGATTCATAAGGAAACAATTTGTTTGATTCACTGAATCCTATACTATAGAATGTGAATATGATTCTTTAGGAAACAATTCGTTATCTGATTGACTGAATCTGATCCAATTCAGTATGAATTTGATTCTTCACAATTTGTTATTTGATTCCCTGATTCTGATCCAATACAATATGAATTTGATTCTTAAGGAAACCATTTATTTGATTCACTGAATCCTATACAATACAATATGAATTGGATTCTTAAGAAAACAGTTTATTTGATTCATTGAATCTGATCCAATACAATATTTTCTTCAATTCATAAGGCAATGATTCGTTATTTGATTCACTGAATCTGATATTATTTTGATTCATAAGGCAATGATTCAATGTCTGATTCACTAAATCTGACGCAGTACGATATGATTTCCATTTCTAAGGCAACGATTCAATATCTGTTACGAATCACTTCAGCCTCTGAGTGATACCCTCAGAGGTTAGACCCTCAGTCTGCACTGTAGATTCATGCAGCTGATCAATGACGTCACCATGGTGTCCCCTAGATCTGACCTGATAGTTTAACACACCTCCAGCAGATATTTGATATAAAAAGTCACGTGTGTAATGATCATGAATGGCGTGGACAATTTACCCTGTCATACATTTTTTTTAGTCTTGAAAATGATTTTGGAGGACAATTTAATTGTTGATCCTCTAAATATACGCTGTTTAACAAAATACGTATCATACATGAAAGGAAAATATTACAAATTATGTTGTTTGGTATTCGGAGGAAAGCCAGGAGATCATTATGGAGGTGAAAGAAAGGTAAAAAAATAAATAAAGGAACGCGTTAGGTGAGTTTTCCTTCCATCGTTCTTACAACCCTATTGATTAGACCTCGAGGCGGTTTCACCGTGGACAGATTGACAGATTTTCGCCCTCACTTTTATCACGTCGAGCAGCCGTCACCGCTCCGTGGTCTGAAGTCATGAAGTTGGTGATTCACAAAGAGCAAGGCTGTCTGATTCACACCGCTGTGCCTCTCACTGGATTCATCAATGGCGCTTAGTCACCACGGCTTGTCACCTCCACCCGGCTCTGTCACAGCAGCTGGTCCTTTCCTCAGGAGCCACTGCTTTAAAAATAAAAATAATAATAATAAAACAAAAATACATTCAGAAATAGCTTCCAACAGTAATATAGATATTATTGGTCTCTGTTAGCATTCAATAGAGCTTATAAGCTGTACTAAATTGTAGTTTCACCTAACAGAGTACTTGCATACATAATTTATTCGCTTTAGTGCACAGTTTTCCGCTCCTGCTCCTGGAGAAACCCTTGGCTTTCACGTGTTTTCCTGCTCCAACATGTCTGATCAGTTTAATCAGTGATTGAGTAACCACGAGGCTTGTAGAAAATAAAGCAATCAAAATAAATAATGATACTCTTGTTTAATATGTACGAAATAAAATGTTAGGATTTTACCATTTAAAAAAAAATAAAGTGCCATTAAATCAGATAAAATCAGAGGTGTCCATTTAATTTGTATTTTTGTCAAAATATAAAAGAAATTTTTATTAAAAGATGTCATGATATAAATTATATAGATATATAAAATATAAAGAATAAATAAATAAATATGCTAGTAGAATGTTGAAATTATATAGATATATAAATAAATAAATAAATAAATATGCTAGTAGAATGTTGAAGAAATTAGTCATTAGTTCATTATTCTTGAACTTATTAAAGTGACTCAGGATTAAAGGTGCGATCCGTCATTTTTAAAGCTGCAGTATGGAAATGTTTAAAAGTGTTTCTAAATTGAACTGAGCATCATTTCAATGATCCCACCGAGAAAAATCTGATTCAGAGTGTTACAAGGCAGTGCATTGCATCTCTTGGAAGTTTTTCTGACCCTGAAATATCTTCCGTTCCCATTTCCCATCCAGACCAGAGCACTTTTTTCCTTTCACCTGCTTTCAAGTAGTTTTAACTAAATGGAATATAATATTTGTGAGGAAGAAGAACGTCCGGCGACGTTTTTTGGGCAGATTACATACTGCTCCTTTAAGCTTGAACACTTGGTAGTTTAGCGTCACCGTCAACAGACTACATTTTTAGAGGGTTACTGATCTGTATCTTTCCTTGTTGCTGTGGTGATACCTTTCACTATGTTGTACCTTAAATGTGAATCTTTTACTCGGACACATGGGTATAGTGTTCCTATTTGCACTTTCTGGGTAAAAGATTACACATTAAAGGGGCAATAAGTGTATTGTTAAAGTTAACACACTGTTTTCTAAGTGTACAGAGAGTCCTTGTGGCTCCATAATTTTGTAAACGGACGCATCTCTCAGTTCAGAAAGCTCCGCCTCTCACACCGAAACTAGTGTGTGTGTGTGTGATCGTCGCTCTGGCTAAGAGCGTCTGCCAAATGCCAGAAATGTAAATGTGTGTGTTGTGTGGGTGTGGCTATGGAGAGAAACCTGAAGTGAAGGGATTTCTTTATTGAAATTTGAAGTGTTAGTTAGCTTTAGCTGAACTCTCAGATCGCACCTTTAAACTTTTGACTACGTTTCTAGTCGTTTTTAACAGTTTTTTCTCTGTATCCACAGGACACTCAGCAGGTGTTGGAGGATTCTTTGGGAGAGGATGAGAACCTAACTTGTCAAGTAAGTCTCTCTCTGTTCATTAGCTACTGAATCCTCTCTCTCTCTCTCTCTCTCTCTCTCTCTCTCTCTCCCCACCTTCCTCCTGTCCCCCCCCTTCCTCTCTTTCTCTCTCTCTTTCTCCTCCTCTCCCTCTCTCCTGTCCCCCTCTCCCCCTCTCTTCCTCTCTCTCTCTCTCTCTCTCTCGCTCTGTCTCTCTCGCTCTCTCTCACTCCCCCCCCACCCTCTCTGTTTCTTCCTCTGTTTCTCTCCCTCCCTCACTGCCCCCTCTCTTTCTCTTTCTCTCTTACTTTCTCTTTCTCTCTCTCTCTCTCTCCTCTCTCTCTCTCTCTCTCTCTCTATATATATATATATATATATAATGGCAGATAGATAGATAGATGGATATCTCACACACACACACACACTTGTAAGTCTCGTTCATTTTTCTCTCAGCTCTTCTGTATCAGTTTATCTCTCTCTCTCTCTCTCTCTCTCTCTCTCTCTCTCTCTCTCTATCTCTCTATCTCTCTCCATGTGGTGCTGCTCCCCTGTGGTGCTGCTGCATGTCATTGATTTTTAAATGCAGGGGAGATGAGCTTGTAAGTCTTATGGCTGTCATTAGGGATGACTCTAGGTTTTCTGTTTACTCTGATGAAAACACACACACACACACACACACACACACACACACACAGTTTTTGTGAATCAATGGCTCTCTGACCTCAGATATCAGCCTGAACAGACTGCAAGACTGTAGATAGAAATGTGCACAATAGATCCCTTAGAACCTTTGTTTGTGTGTGTGTGTGTGTGTGTGTGTGTGTGTGTGTATGCGCACCCATGCCCATGCTTTACTGTATTTGCGAATTTGTGTGTGTGTGTGGGCATACATTACAGCAGGTTAATGTGTGTTAATAAGTGAGCGAGTGTGTTAGTAAAGCACTAATGTGTGGAGTTAAGTGGCCTTAAATCAGGTCACTCTCTCACTCGGTCACGTCTCCATGGACATCGAGGACATGGAAGTGAATCCCTCACCTCTGATTGGAGTTTAATAGAACAGTTTGTCATTTAGTGACAGAAATGGAGTGACTTTAATGCTGATAAGTGTGTGTGTGTGTGTGTGTGTGACATGAAACATTTGTGATAAACATCTAATTAAATATGCAATCAACAGCTTGACAACTTGTTGCTCTGATTAACAATGAAATCAGTGACAGATATTTAAAAAGTACTGATGATGTGCAATGGTAATGATATGTATGATATGCAAATCAGGCAGGATGAGCTCCAAAGAACCGAGTAAACATTACGCAGAAGTTCGGGAAAAAATGGAATAATAAGATCCGCTCTGCGAGTCGAGGCCGTGAGTCTGATCCTGCAGCCTGCTCTCACAGCGAAATAATAACGATCAGTTTAAATACTAAAGCTCAGAAAAGAACCAGCGGTTCAGATCATAGAAATCGACTCGGATGATCATGATCAGCTCAAGTAATAGCGATCAGTTACAATTAACGAGTAGGTTTAATGATAATGATAAGACATAAAGATCAGCTTAAACAATAACAATCAGCTCAGATATTTACGATCAACTCAAATAATAAAGATCAACTGAGATTATAACGATCAGCTCGGATGATAGCGATTAGCTAGGATGATAACATTCAGCTCAGACAATAAGGATCAGCACGGACATTAACGATCAGGATGGGAGATAACGCTCAGCTCGGACAATGACGATAAAGCTCAGACGATAGTGGTCAGCTCAGACGATAGTGGTCAGCTCGGATGATAACTTCAGCTCAGACGATAAGGATCAGGATGGGCGATAACGATCAGCTCAGACTAACGATCAGTTCGTACAAAAGCGATCAGTTCGGACGATAACAATCAGCTCGGATTGTAGTGATCATCTTGGATGAAAAGCGAGCAGCTCGGACGATAACGAGCAGCTCGGGCGATAGCGATCAGCTCGGACAATAGCGATCAGCTTGAATGCTAGCGGTTAGCTCGGACAGTAAAAAACAGCTTGGATGTTTAATCAGCTCAAACGATAACAATCAGTTTGGATGTTAACGATCAGCTCGGATCGATCAGCCTAGACAATAACAATACTATAATGATCAGCTCTGACTATAATGATCAGTTTGGCCCTTTAATGATCAGCTCGGACGTTAACGATCAGCTCGGACAATAACGACCAGCTCGGACGATAACGACCAGCTCATTAACGATGTAATGATTGTGGTTGTACCTCTGACTAACCATCGAGCCGCCCATATGCGCCCTCTTCTTTATTTGTTCCCGTTTACCTCGAGCACTCGGCTTAATCATGACACCGATGAACAGCCTCATTTATCTCGACCGTGTGTGTGTGTGTGTGTGTGTGTGTGTGTGTTTGTGTCCTGCACTGAGTTCAGCCTGTTTGCGTGTCGGCTGTGTGTTAATGTTTGGCTCTGTCTCCTGATCTCTCTGGCAGATGGTATTTAATCTTCCACGGCCATCTGGACCGACTCTCTCTCGTATCTTTAACACCCACTCATGCCTGCCTTTATCTTTCTTTCTTTCTCTCTCTCTCTCTCTCGCTCTCTCTCCCTCCCTCTCCCCTCTCTCTCTCTCCCCCCTCTCTCCGTCTCTCGTTCTCTCAGCACCGCACACACAGGTGTCAGCGAGAGTGACGAGACATCACACACTCTGAGTCATCCTCACACACACACTGATCATTTTTTCACTGTGACACTGTGAGCTTTATATTCAAGTCAGACTTCGCTGCTGAGTTCATTTTTTTTTTTTTCTTTTGCAAAGGGTTAATGATTAATGGCTCTAGCATGCAGCTGACACACACACACACACACACACACACACATATGATTGAATGGAGTGTCTGAGACTAGGTGTAGGACTTTCCTTATCTCTCCAGCTGAGAGGTGAACATGAATAACCGTGTGTGTTGTGGATAAGCTGCTCAAGGGCATTAAAGACCAAACACTTCAAATCCAATTATTTCCTTTTGCAAAAATAAAGACGTGTACTTACAGAGAGAGAGGTGATGATTTCCTTTCAGGCTGTGTGTAAAAAATATTTATGTATAAGAGAAAAAAATTAGAAATTTTACCTTTAAAAATGACCATTATTGCACTTAATTTTTTGGGAAAAAATGCATATAATTCGAAAAAAAAAAGCATTAAAATATATATATTTTTTAATACTCAAGTATTAAAGTATTAAGTATTTTTTTTTAAGAAGTGGAAAAGTGTGAGGAGAAAAACCAGGGGGAAAAAATCAGAGTAGAAATTTCACACTGGAGTCTTTCTACACTGAAACTGAAAAAAACAAAATGAATATTTTGTTATTCTGATATTGTACCGACTCTCTCTCCCACACACACACACACACACCCTTGAGATGACATTTTATTGATGGTGTACCCTGACATTTTTCAAATCGACGTGGTCTGATGTCAGCACACGCACGAGGAACCAGTTCTTCAACATGACGAGCAAGTTCTGCCATGAGAGCGAGGAAGAAAATGTCTTCTGATTTAGTTTGATATATTTAGAAATTCTCAGCCTATATTAAGTAGGAGGAACTCCAGGGTTATCAGTAACTCAGTTTTATAGCATGCTGGATCATCATTGTGTGTGTGTGTGTGTGACACTAATTCAGCATATCTACTCCTCCATCCCGGTTCCCAGAGGAGTTTCTCTTTGAGACTGTCCATCATCAGCGGAAAGCTAAAAGATCTGCTGCCATATGCTGAAAAAAGGCCCTAATAGCTTCCACATAGACGTCCATATGGCACGAAGTCAGAACCATTTAGCCGCTAAGACAATCCTGTTTTTTTTTTTTTTTTACATGGACATCTCAGATGGCTAGATACCCCGACGAAGTGCGCCACAGCAGCTACGATCGATACGGGATTTTATGGTTCTTCTCCATTTGGCCTTCTGGTTGCTCAATGCTCGCAGAGGTTCAGCCTGCCTCATGAAGCCTCCAGCACACTTTACTCTTTCTCTCCATCCTGAAGAGACTAGTTTAAACAGTTTTCCAGCGACCGTCTTTGCTCGTTTCCTTTCACACACAAAGCACAACAAACGTTAATTCCTTTGTTTTAATCTCATGCATAACCTCGAACCTCGCCTGCTTACCCATGAGAAGGATTTAAACTACAGATCCGTCCTCCTTAAGGCTCAGAGATATGACGATGTAACAGATTTTGTCATAAACGATTCGATCACACTGTTTATTTCATTTTAATATTTACAAACTGACTGGAAGCCTCTGACTTGATCTTAAAAGTTTATACGTAGCATTTTTTCTTCCTGTATCAGTGTTCGTGATACTAATCGTGATACGATGTTTGTTGTATCACACACCCCTAATCCTCCTCCATAAACGTTTTTTTTTTTTTTTAATATTTGTAAATAAATAATTTATTTTTATAAATAATTAAAAAAAAATTAAATATGCCTATTAAATATTTATAATATATTTAAATTTTATTTTATAGGCATATTAGAAGTTGCTTTCGGCTGCTCCCTGTTCGGGGTCGCCACAGCGCAACAACTTGGCGGATGTTTTACGCCGGATGCCCTTCCTGACGCAACCCTCCTATTTTTCCAGGCTTGGGACCGGCACTGCATCCAGTGCCTGGGGTTGAGGCATTGGCTGGGGAAACGAACCCGGGCCTTCCGCATGATGGGGGAGAGCCCTACCAATGAGCCACCAATGCCCCTATTTTATTGATTTTTAAAAATAATTATAATAATAAAAATTTTTTTAAATGAAAGTAATTATAACAATAATAATGTAGCAATTATAATAAGTAAAAACATATAACAAGTATAGTTTATTTAATATATTACATATTTTTTTTATATATATATATATATTTTATATATATATATATATATATAAATATATAATATATATATATAAGAAATTTTTAATTTTTATAAATTTAAAAATAATTATTTTTATAATTATTATTTTAAAAAAAATTATATATAATTATATATTAAAAATATATATATATATATATATATATATATATATATATATATATATAATAAAAACAAACAATTTAAACTTTATAAAACTATTTTTTTTATATATATATATATATATATATATATATATATATATATATATATATATATATATATATATATATATATAAAATATATTTATTAAATATATAAAATAGACTATTTAAAATTTTTTATAAAAAGAAAAATATTTTATAAAAAGAAAAATTAAACAGTTTTAAAAATTAAAAATTTTAAAAACAACGTCATGTTAAAATTAATAACACATTTTCTCATGTTTAATTCATGCAGAAGTCATACATCATAAGCTTCCAGATCCACAATCCTGCTCTGTTACTTATTTATCACATTTACGTGAAGAGAAAAAGTTTAAAGATGGAAAATCACCTTTATGATTAACTTTGTCAAATAAAATATGTCTTTACAGATTTAAAAGTAATATTTCTCTAATATATTACATTGGCTGTGGCCATATGAAAGCATTTGAGGGCAGATTATTCCAAAATTGAGGAAAGGAGGAAAACTATAACGGAAAACGAAAAAGTGCAGCTCGACGGTGTGTGTAGTAAACTTAGTGGAATTTGTGCACGCCATTTCTTCCCGTCTCTCGGACGTGTGTTGAGTCGCCATCCAGTTATAATGTACATGTGCGAGGCGGTGTCTAGTTTAAATTGAGCTAGTGTGTCTGAAAACATGGATTTGCTGACCCCGAGGATGAGCTCTTCTAGTCATAATGCACAGGATGGGGACATAATTGTCTCCCGGAGGGATCGGCGCTCACGGCGGACGTGGGGATGGTGAAGCCTTATTTACAGCGCAACATGAAAGCACGCTCGGCCTCACATCTCCATCTACAAAATAAGGTCATTCTCCAAACGTTCCAGCACGAGGACGGTGAGGTTTCCTCTTCAATCGTCCCACGCTGGCGGGTCACAAAGCGGCAGGGCTTTCATGTGCGCCTTTGAGAGAGACGGCGAGAGCGCCTACGTGTGGGTGTGTGTCACAGCAACGGCGGTGACTGTGCAGTAAGGTGGTGGTGGTGGGGGGGGGTGTGCACGAGGCAGCGGGTTAAACTCTCCTCTTTGTTTTCGTCTGAATAGGAGTGGGAGCGCGACTCTGACTGCTCCGGAGATTTATTCACATTCTCCAGCCCGGCGGCATAACTAAGGAGCGGGCACAGGCAGCCATTAGCGGCGTGTAACCTCGTACCTTTTAAAGGTGACGACTCTATTTTGGATACGGGACTCGACTCCCTTGGGAAGTCCTTCTAGAGATTTCTAAAAGTAGTAATCTCTGTGACAGGGAAAGGGAGATGGATATAATTGAAAAGGGAGGGATGGAAAATCCAGAGAGACAGATATAGAGTGAAAAGGGCGGCTGAACAAGATTGAGGGTTTGAGCAGGAGACACATTTTACAACCTCGAGGCGGTAAAGCGCCGTCAAAACGGGACACAGATTGGAAAGGCATACCGTTAATCTTCTCTTCGCCAACGTCGATGCAAATACCTCCTTTACCTGCCGTAATTCAGTGTCTCCTTATAAGACAGACGGCAGCGTCAGAGTGCCATAAAAAGGATAAATATGACAGTCCGGCTCCTGACTGAGCCAGGGTGGCAGAATTGGGAAGCAGAGAAAGAGCGCGCGAGATGGGCCATGGAGGAAATGCTGCTATTTTCTGTAGCCACCCTGTCTGGGTTACGTCAGCATGACTGAGCAAGCGTAGTCCTCTCTGCCTCGATGAAGGTCGCAGTCACAAGAACACTACAAATCATCTGAAGGGTGCAAAACACAAAGGTCTGGGTCAGAGCAGGAATTCCCAACTCGTAGAGATTCAGGGTACAGATGGGCCATGAGGCTCCGTTAGATCTGTGTAGTTGATCACTTTCCCCATCTGTCAGAGAAATATGATCACCATTTGGCATCTTTCCATGTGAGACTGAAAGGTATTCCCTTAGCGCACTTGAATTGGCGCATTATGGAAGGTTTTTGGCTCAGTGCCCATATGTAAGTAGGCGATTTGAGGGTAAAGGGAGGTCAGATTGTTAGGATGATGTAATGCCTTCATCAGGGCACCAGGCTTCCTGAGTGCCCTTTGAGGACCGTGTGCTTCAGGGAATGTCCCGTGATCTTTCACTCCACACAGGAAGTCAAGTGAGCTGTTGGAACAAGTCCACCTTCACCTTTGAACTTTCTGGAGTGAGCTGTACATCAGTGCAGCTTGTGGAGGACGTTTTGCACAGAGTGGACTACGTTCACACTCTTGTGTGGCATGCAGATTGTAAACAATGTGCTTTTATTGCCATATACTTCAAATAATGAAAGAACTTCAATCATAGTACCATTCGTAGAAAAGCAGAACTGCACAGCTACACAGATGAAGGGTTCCTTGGGTAGTTTAGGGCTTTTCTAGCTTCCTCTGAAGGAAGCTCTGTGCTAGAGAGATTTCGTTACAGGGATCTACATGAATCCGAGACAGACAAATCGGAGAATCCTAACCTAGGGTTGTTTTTTATCGGACATTTTGGACTTGCCGTTCAGGAAGTTCTGTTGCAGTTTCATGTCATGCATTTGCACACATTTTTATCATCTTTACATGACCTTTCATAAACATCCGGAAGTCATAATTCCTTTGACATGTTCATCCTGCTGCTTCCACAATTATGAGCAAAGCTGGTAAAAAAAATCCCCCCTCTGTCCAGTGACGCAAGTAATGTCTTGTGATGTTTCGACCAATCACACAACAAAGGTTCGAGAAGGCGTGTACATCACGAGCTGAGAACTTAGATGAAAACTTATTTTTTTTTCTTGTGTGAGCTATACATCTGGCTTTAGTCCAACATCTTTCACCTTCAATGCTTTTTGTAATATATGAGTTGAATTGGTAGACCTTGGCAGGGAGAAAGGAAAGTACCGATGCCTTGTTCCTGCTGAGGCTTGTAGAGATAGGGTTCTGTCCATTCAGCAGAAATTTCATCGAGCAGGAAGTGTACCTCCGCTCCAGTGCAACTGACAGGAAACCATGAGGAGCTAAGTCTTCCGACAGACATCCTCATATACTCGGAAAGCAAAACACCAAAAACATTTGATGGTCATTCGAAGCTGCCCATTTTTCTCATCAGCTTGTTTTGGCATGAGTCACGATCTCAACAGCCTTAAGTTCGTCAAAGAGCTGTTTTATTGGCTCGCTTTTGTTTGTAGTATTGATGTTAGATCATAAACCCTGCCCACTTTTTTCTTTTATCCCACAAAGGGCCAAGCTGATTTCATGTTCAGGATCAGAAGTGTATGAGTGAGGTAGTGGAAACCTTTTGAGAATGACTGAGATGCTCTCTGTGAACAGCTGTGCCTCTTCCTGTGCAGATGTTGCCAGGGGAACAAGGACAGGACATGCTCTAATCTCGGTGCTGACCCGCAGCTCGAGGCCTTTCCTGGGCAGGCCCTTCCTCTGCTGTTTCTTTTGTGTAGCATGTATGAGCACACATGGGCGGAGTGGCCTCTGCCAGGCAGCCTCAGCGTCTAGCCTGCACCGTCTGAGGCTCTCGTTCCCAGACGGTTGCAGTGCTGGGGGATTGATATGAAAACATGAAGATGCTGAAGATGTTTCCTACACGCTTCAGGCAGAAATTCACACGGGTAGGCTTTTCACTTTCACTTTGAGAGTGCTTTCCTGAACAAATGGTTATATATCTGGCTGAAACCTTACATCTGTTGGTGAACTACTTCCTCTTTGTCAATTCTGTTGGAGGGTACACTTCTTTTGGGGGAAAAATGGACATAGAGGGAGAGAGAAACATTGAGACCTGGCACAATGGTGGCCAGAGGGCACTAAACCTGATGCCCCCTCCTCTGGGCACGTTGCCTCTGGCAGGATGAGGAATTCTCCTCCAAGTTGATATCTCGCTTAGAGAACCACATCAAAGAACCCAGAATAAGAACTGTATGAGCTGGACTTCCTTCCATCCCTTTATTTTTCTCTTCTTTGCTTTCACGTTCTCTTACTTAGCTTGATGGAAGTTGAACGCAGTCATGGTGCTTTTTGGCATCAGATCCACAGCATCGGTTCTCATGATGGGCAGCCAGTAATTAGCAAACATTCTCTCTCCGTCCTGAGCGGCTCTATTGAGCGCTGCTGAAGCGCAGAGTGAAGTTCTTTTATGAATAGACTTCAGAGAACGTTTACACTAATGAGATGACGCAGCAGAAACAATGGACCCTGTGTGTGTTTGCCGTTCCATGTGGACAGTGTATCGTTATTAGTATCGGGATACTTTGCGACTGACAGTGACAGTAATGGAATATATGAAGGTGGAAGTCTGGGAAATGAATCTGAAAACAACCAGTGAAGAACTCTGGCTTTTTTTAAAAAGCCTGACAAGTTACTGAAAGTGTCTGAAAATGTCATGAATGAGGTCTGAATGTCAGCAATGAATGAGGTCTCTGTGCTTCAGTCACAGTGAAGGAGGTGTGGCCTTTTTTTGCTTGTGACACTGATGGAGGTGTGGACTCGAGGTCTATTAATCCAAATCAAGGAGGTGTGGCCTTTTGTTATTGTTACAGTACAGGAGGTGTGGCCTTTGTTATTGTGACAGCGCAGGAGGTGTGGCCTTTGTTATTGTGACAGTATAGGAGGTGTGCCCTTTGTTATTGTGACAGTACAGGAGGTGTGGCCTTTGTTATTGTGACAGGGCAGGAGGTGTGGCCTTTGTTCCTGTGATTATGAAGTAGGTGTGGCCTTTGTAATTGTGACTGTAAAAGATGTGTTACCTTTTTATTGTGACTGTGCAGGAGGTGTGGCTTTTTGTTACTGTGACAGTGAAAGAGGTGTGGCCTTTGTTATTGTGACGGTGATTATTAGTGTTAGTGTGATTATGATGGAGATGTGTCCTTTGTGTTTGTGACTATAAAGTAGGTGTGACATTTAGGTGTGAGTATTTTGACAGTAAAGTAGGTGTGGCTTTTGTGCTTGTGAGAGTGAAGGAGGTGTGGCTTTTTGTTACTGTGACAGTGAAAGAGGTGTGGCCTTTGTTATTGTGACTATAAAGTAGGTGTGACCTTTAGGTGTGAGTATTTTGACAGTAAAGTAGGTGTGGCTTTTGTGCTTGTGAGAGTGAAGGAGGTGTGGCTTTTTTTATTGTGACAGTGAAGGAGGTGTGGCCTTTGTGTTTGTGACTATAAAGTAGGTGTGACCTTTGTTATTTTGACAGTAAAGTGGGTGTGGCCTTTGTGCTTGTGAGAGTGAAGGAGGTGTGGCCTCTGGACCTATTAGCGTGATGCCTTTTATACCTGACAATCTAAGTGAAGTAGGTGTGGCCTCTGTACTTGCTAGTTCAATGAAAGGAGGCTTCTTCTGTGAAGGACATCTTTTACTCTATCAGGGACTTGACTTGTCTGTCAGTATGAAGGAGGTGTGGCTTGTATTTCTGTCAGTCCCAGACAAGGAGGTGTGGCTTTTGTCTCAAACCATGTGCATGAAGCATGGCCTCTGTATCTCATCAGTCTGACAGAAGGAGGTATGGCTTTTGTACCTGTCTATTTAAAGGAGGTGTGGCCTTAGTCTAATAGTCCAGGTGATGAAGGCGTGGATTTCACTCTAATGAACCGATCCTTTGCTTAAATGTATTGAATTCAATTAGAACAGCTCCGAATCCTATTCTGTTAAAATTGTCTACAGAATATTGATCACACATCAGATGTATATCCTCACAGTGCACACTCTCCTCGCTAATCGATCACTCTGTCATCACAAGGGATCCCTCTGACATTAAAATATACAGCATTACTATATCATCCGACACATTCATCCCGAGCGACTGCATCTCACACACACACACACACACACACACATCCTCATGCTGACAGAAAGACTGCGGAGTCTGAGAGAGAGCCGTCGATCTAAACCCCGGCGAGAGACGAGCTCAGACGAGTGCAGCGCCATCCAGCAGCATCATCTCCCCTCAGCTTTATTTCTCTACAGTCTCAATGACCTTCTCATTCACCCTACTGATAGTGAAGATGATTTTTTTTTTTGTCTTTTCTCCTCCTCATGAGTCACACACCGGACTCCTCCGTCTCCGTCCTCTTCATGCACACATTGAGGTTCACAAGGTCAGGGGTGCGAGTGAGCAGATTGCCTGTGAGATGGAAAAACCAGTGCAGTATGCATGCGTTAGTCTTTTTTTTTTTTTTTTTAGTTTTGTTTCGCGGTTTTAGATTGAAAATGCTGAAAACACGGAATCATCCAGACTGTGACATGAATCGAGAAGGGTTTTTTTTTTTTTTTTTTATACCTTCGGTCCCTGTTGCGGCTAAATTTAGACACAAAGTTATGATTCTTTCCATCAGGGGAAAATGTTCCAGAGCGAGCGTACGCTGGAGGCAGAGATTACACCACGTGACTCATTCAGCTCACTTATAATTGATTAGTTTAATCGATCTTCCTGTCCATGGCTCGGAAATGTAGATATAAATTAAGCCTCCATTTATTTCTCTCTCTCTCTCTCTCTCTCTCTCTCTCTCTCTCTCTCTCTCTCTCTCTGCTGTGGGTCAGTTTCTTTGAACAAAGTGACATAAGACGTTGAGGAAATTTAAAGCTTAATCTAAACCTAGAGGTCTGTATGATGGCTGCAATTCCTCGCTTGCTTGCACTTCCTTTCCTCACGAATTAGCTCCGCCCCCTCAGGACATGAGGAAAGGTGATGCAAAAACCAAACATATTTTTTTTTAACATCCAACTCAGATAATAATAATAATAATTTTAAGGAATGTTACAGAATGTCAGACTTGAAGCAAGGCGATATACGTGAACAGGTTTTTTTGTTTTTTTTTTAAATAGATAACACAAAAGTGTGTCATGTTATGCAAATGAGCTCAGGTATAATTAAATATGTATAAAGGAAGAAAGGTGAAATTTCTAAAATGCAAGTCATCGAACAATGAGCGTTTTTGTTCTAAAAGTGAACTTATTTATTTATTCATTTATTTATTTATTTATCATTTAATTTTTAATTCAGCAATTAATAAAAGATAAAACGAACAAATAAACAAGGACGGAAGAAACACACGCCATATTCGAATGTGGATTTTTATTTATTTATTTATTTTCTTACAACCGTTTGTTCTTTAAATTTTAACTTTGATTAATCTGCAAGACTTTAGTGGCTATAATAATATTAATTAGTAATAATCAGCTTTGGTTTATGCTTTGGAATAAAACTTGTAAAAAATGCAAGGTAATAAACAAAAAGTTACAACATATTAGTTTAGCGCTTCTTTACTTTAGCTCCAGACGTCTCTCTCTGTGTCTGTGTGTTTGTGTGTGTGTGTGTGTGTGTGTGTGTGTGTGTGTGTGTGTGTGTGTGTGTTTTGTGGATGTGAGGACACCGGGTGAAGGACAGAATGTCTGATCCTCGCTGCTGCGTCAGTTTGAGGCATTTTACTTGCCGGCGAGTGAAAACATGTCGACCCCTTTGTACAGACTGACCTTTACAAAGCAGCGTAACTGGAGTCCTGGAGGCCTCACAGCTGTTCCGGTGTGTTGCATAACTCATCATTATACACACACACACACACACACACACACCAACCCAGGTCCTCACAGTTCTCTAGAAGTTCAGATGCAGCTTTGAAACCACAAAGCATCCTCTATCAACACGTCAAAATCACCACGTTTCACTGTTTTTATTAAGATTCCTGGTGTTGGTTGTTGCTATAGAAACGATAACGTCCGGGTGCTACGATGATGTAATAACGTCAGAGGAGCTAGATAGCTACTGCATTAATACAGGAGTGTGTTTTTGAGACAATAAGGCAGCGGGACGTAGGCGAGCAGCATGTTTGGGCCGCGAGACGTCCTTTGGGAAGGCATTTTTTGATTTTTGATTTTTCCCTCTTATGTCTTTATTCACTCTCGGACTAACATGTTTCGTCTGCTGTTAAAGAAAACGAATCAACACCTTATAACCGATCACAGCGATTAGAATCTGTGTTACACTTGGGATCAGTCGATCGGATCACGTCGAGCTGCTAATTGCGTCGTACTTCCTAAATCCGCCTCGCGGAATCCCAGGCGCTCGCAGAACGAAGGCCGCAGAGCTGGAAAGCGGCGTTAGCGGAGGCTTTTGTGTTCCCTTTAGGTAAACCCGACACCGTCAGCGCTACCTCCTGTTATTCTCGGCCGGCTTTGTGAGCTTAATGAATTGGCACGGAGGCAGAGGAAGTGCTCGAGTTTCAGAGCGTGCTTGTTTTGATCCGTGCAGAACACGCACGTCTCCGACTCGGAGGGAGTCGCTACGAACTGGTGGCGGTGCTCGCTTCTACACAACAGGTGCTTTTAATCTCGGCTGTAAAGCTTCATCCTGAATGTGTGTGTGTGTGTGTGTGTGTCAGCTGATGGGGAGCATGGGGATCTCCAGCTTTCTCTGAAAGGGGACTTTGGAAGGGAAATCTCACACTTTAGATAGAACACATCCCTCGTCTGGGCTTCCCCGTTTAGTCACCCAGTGCTGGACATGTGAATCACACACACACACACACACACACACACACACACTCTAGTGAGCTTGAGCCAAGGCTAGGTGCAGTAATGGACGGGGGTAAAGCCTGGGCTCTGGCGCTCAGGGAAGCGCTGCTGTTTGCTGTGCGTTTCAGACTCAAGGCTCTCCGCCGTCTGGTCTACAGGGATCCTCCGAGGTTCTTCAGGAGAACCGTGAGTACCGCAGTGGGACCGGCGTTAACGTTCGACTTCATTCAGATTTTCAGATTCACAATTATGAAACGTTCATTCCCAGATCAGATATGTTTTGTTTGACTAAAAAGAGTGTGTCCTGAAGACGTTACGCAAGTTCTTCAAGAGGAAATGTAGAACTTCTCTGATCTTCCCACATGGATCAGTTCCTGGTCTCCTGTTAATCTACCATTTGGCCAAAGAAAGAAATAATAAGCTGCTGTTATTCTGTCGGTCTGAGCTGATTTATTAGCACTCTTTCGATGATGTTATCGTAAACAGATCTTCTGCTCCGTGTAGTTGTGCTGTTCTAGGAAACTAATCAGTGAGACGTGATGAAGTGGAGGAAGTGTTTTATTTCTCTTATACCACATTGACAAATCCATTCATCAAGAACTGGCACGTTTTTTCCTTTATAGTTACAGCTTAATGCTGTGAAACACGATCACATGACCCTCAGCCTCTCTCTAATCACAGATTCAAAGGACAGAGAGTTTGTGGTAGATTAGTGGTTAAGATGTTAGACTACTGATCAGAAGGTTGTGAGTTTGAATCCCAGGTCCACTAAGCTGGATAAGGGCGTCTGCAAAATGCCAGAAATGTAAATGTACTTTTTGCGTTTTTTCTTGTTTTTGTCTCGACTGAAATGAATAGAAAGCTTTCTTTTATTAAAAGAGAGTTCACACGTCATCGATTAAACGGCGTATTAAAGACGTCCATGCTATCCGTGGTAACGCATTCGAAGGCGTGTGTTTTTTTTTTTAATAAACCTGGGATCTGCAGCTGGAACTGAAATGAATCCAAATTTTCTGACCAATCAGAATCCAGAATTCAGGAGCAAAATGTGTGTTTTGTAGAAAAGTGAAAGTTTAAGACTTTGGACCAAAAAATTGGACCCATCTGCTGCTATGAGGTGTTTTTATTTCTTTTTAATTAAAGAAGATTTCTTAATTGTTCTTCTTAATGCTTATTTTAATCCTGGTTCTAATCATCACTTCACTTTCGCTTAATAATGAGCTTAACTTCACTCGATCTACTTTCAAGTCTATTTTTGTTTTATTTTTTATTTTTTTTACATTTGTGCCTTTGTTCGCTCCATAGATCCGAAAGACATTCTGGGCATTTCATTTTTCTTGTTTTTGCAGAACACAACCTCTCTCTTAGCCCCATTGTGCTTCTGAAACAGGAAGTGATATGACAAGTCTAACCAATTACGTTATTCAACACCCAGCCCCAGGAGTGAGTCACTTTCACACCCTTTCTTTCCTCACCGCTGGAAAAAAGACACCTCAAAATCTGCTCAGAAATGTCGTCTGTCTAGACACACACTTCCCCTGAACAAAAGAATCCGAGTGCAGGTGGACTGTTGCAGTAGATAATAAAGTTTTGGCACCCTCATAGTGGACGGTGTGCCAGGTTTGGGGGCGCTGGCGTTCACCGAAACAGCTTGTTATTCACGTGGATGTCGGCGGCTGCTGTGGAAAAAGCTTGTGATTCATTTCACACTTCCTCTCTGGGCGGGGTTGATATCTCCGGCCTCGTTTTATGTGAACGATTGCTTGTAATGTTCTTGACGCGAGACCGGTGCGTTGACATAGTGTCAGTAAACCTGCGTTACGACTGCTTATCTAATGGAACTGAGAGTTATAAATACACGTGACCTCTGAGGGGTCGAGCTGCCGATTCCAAACCCATCGCTTCTGTCCTGCGGTTGTTAAATCGTGTCACTGAAGTCTTTGGCATAAGGAATAAGAAATAGGTGATGAGAAATTATTGCCATTTTAATTCCCATGCATTTCTTTTCTCTCAGTTTTTTTTGTAAAGGAGAGGAATAGAACACACCGGAATAGTAGGGAGAGGAGTCAAGTCAAGTGAGATAGAATGGAACAGAATAGAACAAAATGGCAGATTAGAATAGAATCTAATAGAACGGAGTGATATAGAATGGAGTGCAATGAAATATAGTGGAATGGAGAGGAATAATATGGATTGGAGAGGAATAGAGCAGATTGGAGCGGGATAGAACGTAGTGGACCAGGATAGA
>JAUCMX010000020.1:2575157-2602657 GCA_033459395.1 Hemibagrus guttatus
CGATGTTATAAGTGGAGTTGTGTGTAGTGGAGTTGTGTTATTTAGTATGTAGAGTTTATTGCTCTGTGATTTAACCAGTAACAGGCAAAAAAAAAAAAAAAAAAAAGGTTTTAGCTGACTTGCAGTGCATTTTGTGTGTGTTGCCATGGAAACAGCCGGGTTTCATGATTTCATAACTCGCTAGTGTAATTGTGTATCAGGATCACTAATCAACATTTATTATCATCAACACTAAAATACTCGAACCGAAACATTTTCCACCCTGAAGTGTGGACTTGGAAATAAAAAAATAACAGAATTTTTCTTTAATTGTTAGCTAACGTTAGCTACTTGTTGCTACAGACAGAGGATTGTGTCTTAATATCATCAGTTACTCACCATTTGAGTAATTTTATGCATCGAAATGTCTATGCTGAGAACCGACTCACACTTATGACCGTTTTGTTTGTTTGTTTTGTAATCAGCATGTGTCCATGGGAACCTGTTTTTCCTGAACTATTCATTAGCGGTGTGTTTGAGGCTCTGCTGTGTGTACGATGGAAGGCGAGTTTATCTATCGATCAGCTATGAGGATCAGTGGAAATAAATCTTCTTAACGAAGACACGCTTGCTGTTTGTCACTTCACGTCTGTAGTGTAATTATTTAAACCGCTTTTATAAAAACCAACGTGGAGTAATGTTGTTTTGTTCGTCACAAAGTAGAGGAAGATTTCATCAAACAATTTCGGATATCATTAGGCAAAGAAAAAGAAATCGACACAAATCGAGTTGCTTGTGAGGTGAAAGAGTCGACTCACCGAAGAGTGAATCAAATGATCTGACTCAGAAAGAACAGAGTTGGAATTTCCTGTCACCGGTCCAGAAGGGATCTCTCAGTGGTGCAGGAGAGGGCGGAGTCAAATGCACATGCTGATGACATCACTAGTTAGAAAGAACGGGTTTTTCAATGTGGTAAAAAAAAAAAAAGAGGTTTGGAATCAGCAAAAGAGTCGACTCTGAGCCAAACGATCTGACTCACTAATTTTTAAAGAAGAATTGAAATTCTATCAGTAGTCCAGAAAGAATTTATAAGTGGCTCAGGAATGGGAGGAGTCTGAGACGCACACTGATGACATCACATAGTTGGAAGGATGTTGTTTTTTTTTGTTTAGACAATAACGAGTTGTTTGTCAGATGAACAATTTGACTCTTCTAGATGAGCTGAGTCAGATGATCTGACTCGGTGAAAGGAGTAGAATTCCTGTCACTAGTCTGGAAGGGATTTATTAGCGGATCGGGAGTGGGAGGAGTCCAAGACGCACATTGATGATCTCAGAAAGCGGAAAAAACAGTTCTTTAGGAAACTGTGTTTGACTCTGTGGTCAGTGATTGTTTTTTTTTTTTCCTGGACAAAGTTGTACTTTGTCTTCATACGAGTGAGTCATTTTTAATTCTGTTTCTCTCTCGCTGTGTGTGTGTGTGTGTGTGTGTGTGTGTGTGTGTGTGTGTCAGGATGACGTGCCAGTGAAGGAGATCAGCATCACGCATCATGTGAAAGAGGGTTCGGAGAAGGCCGACCCCCAGCAGTTCGAGTTGCGCAAGGTCTTGGGCCAGGGCTCCTTCGGGAAGGTCAGTAGAGTGTGTGTGTGTGTGTGTGTGTGTGTGTGTGTGTGTGAGTTGCTCTCCCACCTGCACTCGAAGGCAATTAGCAGTGACGTGA
The DNA here is from genome assembly GCA_033459395.1 of Hemibagrus guttatus. Classification (NCBI taxonomy): domain Eukaryota; kingdom Metazoa; phylum Chordata; class Actinopteri; order Siluriformes; family Bagridae; genus Hemibagrus; species Hemibagrus guttatus. The sequence goes on from JAUCMX010000020.1 coordinate 2,576,857, forward strand.
GGAAAGAAGGAAGGAAGCCGTACATCACGGCAGAGCGCAGGAGAATAATTCTCATCTTCCTGAAGACAATCAGTGAAATTAGACATGAAGACCCGATGGTCGCCATGGAGACCGTCTCATTAACTCCTTCATGCGGACGCTTGGTTTGTTTTTTTTGTATTAATTGTGTCTGTTGCGTCCGTGTCTCACCTGCGCAGGTGTTTCTGGTGAAGAAGATCACGGGGCCGGACGCAGGACAGCTGTACGCCATGAAGGTGCTGAAAAAAGCCACGTTGAAAGGTAGGACTGTGTGTGTGTGCGTGTGTGTGTGTGTGTGTGAGGGAGAGAGAGATTGCGTGTGGGGGGGGTTGATTGTGTGTGTGGTGTGTAAGATTGTGTGTGTGAGTGTACGAGATTGTGTGTGTATGTATGTGTGGGAGAGTGTGTGTGGGAGATTGTTTGTGTGTTTGTGTGTGTGTGTGTGTGTGTGTTTTTGTATGAGTGAGAGTGTGTGAGAGGAAAAGAGGAAGCATCTTTGAGTGTTTGTGAAAAACTGACCTCTAGTTCCCATGGTTTCAGCTGCTGCCCTGTGGTTGACGACGTAAATAGCATGCACGCGCGTGCGTGTGCGTGCGTGTGTGTGCGTGTGTGTGTGTGTGTGTTTGCTGTTTTGTCTTTGACAGGATGTTTTGAGTGTGTGTGTGAGTCATGACGCTGAATGGAGAAGGTCAGCTCAACATGTAATCACTGTAGTTTACCCAAAAATAAATAAATAAAACCTAGCTCCTAACCTTTCGCTGTGAAGAGATCCTTCAGCACTGACGTAAGCTCAGTGTGTCCATCCGCACTGTCCATCCACTGTGTCCATCAACTCCACTGTGTCCATTGGCCGTGTCCATCGGCCATGTCTATCAGCCGTGTCCATCAGTTGTGTCTATGAGCTGCGTCCATCAGCCGTGTCCATCACCTGTGTTCATGAGCCGTGTCCATCAGTCGTGTCTGTGAGCTGCGTCCATCATCCGTGTCCATCATCCGTGTCCATCATCTGTGTCCATCATCCGTGTCCGTCATCCGTGTCCGTCACCTGTGTCCATGGACTGTGAAAGCTTGTGTTTTTACAAGCTTATCAATATCCTGATTCTAAAAGGTTTGCGTAAAAACTTCCAACAACACAGAAATGCTTTCTAACAATAACGTGTGTGTGTGAGAGAGAAAACACTGCTGGGGGTGTGTGTGTGTGTGTGAGAGAGAGAAAACACTGCTTGTGTGTGTGTGTGTGTGTGTGTGTGTGTGTGTGTGTGTGTGTGTGTGTGTGTGAGAGAGAGAGAAAACACTGCCTGTGTGTGTGTGTGTGTGTGAGAGAGAAAACACTGCTGGGGTGTGTGTGTGTGTGTGTGTGTGTGAGAGAGAAAGAAAACACTGCGTGTGTGTGTGTGTGTGTGTGAGAGAGAAAACACTGCTTGTGTGTGTGTGTGTGTGTGTGTGTGAGAGAGAGAAAACACTGCTTGTGTGTGTTTGAGAGAGAAAACACTGCTGGTGTGTGTGTGTGTGTGTGAGAAAACACTGCTTGTGTGTGTGAGAGAGAAAACACTGCGTGTGTGTGTGTGTGTGTGTGTGTGAGAGAGAAAACACTGCTTGTGTGTGTGTTTGAGAGAGAAAACACTGCTGGTGTGCGTTTGTGTGTGTGTGTTTGAGAGAGAAAACACTGTGTGTGTGTGAGAAAACTGCTTGTGTGTGAGAGAGAGAAAACACTGCTAGTGTGTGTGTGTGAGAGAGAGAAAACTGCTACTGTGTGTGTGTGAGAGAGAGAGAAAACACTGCTAGTGTGTGCGTGAGAGAGAAAACACTGCGTGTGTGTGTGTGAGACAGAGAGATAGAGAGAAAACACTGCTGGTGTGTGTGAGACTTCTCTGAAATTTTTTACGGAGAACAGGAAGGGGTGGGGTTTAAAGAAAAAAAAGTGTGTGTGTGTCTACACAAGTGTGTGTCTACACAAGTGTGTGTGTGTGTGACTACACAAGTGTGCTGTTAGATAGTGATTTAGTGGAAATGCTCAGCCGTGTGTGTGTGTGTGTGTGTGTTTTCAGTACGTGATCGAGTCAGGACTAAGATGGAGCGAGATATCCTGGTGGAGGTGAATCACCCGTTCATCGTCAAGCTGCACTACGGTGAGTCTCGGGTGATCGATGTCCCTCGTTCCGCCGGATGACTTGCGCTGACCGTCTCATTGACCGTCTCATTAACCGTCTCCTTTCCCCTCTCTCTCTCTCTCTCTCTCTCTCTCTCTCTTTTTATAAAATCCATCTCCAGCGTTCCAGACTGAGGGGAAGCTTTATCTGATACTCGACTTCCTGAGAGGAGGAGATCTGTTCACTCGCCTGTCCAAAGAGGTGAAACACTCACAGTGTGTACGTAAGAGTGTGTGTGTACGTAAGTGTGTGTGTGTACACAAGTGTGTGTGTGTGTGTGTGTAAGTACACAAAAGTGTGAGTGTGTACGTAAGTGTGAGTGTGTACACATGTGTGAGTGCGTATGCAAGAGTGTGTATGCATGCGTGTGTATGCAAGTAAGCGTGTGTGCAATAGTGTGTGAGTGTGTGTATGCAAGTGTGTGTTTGTACACTAGTGTGTGTGTGTGTGTGTGTCTGCAAGTGTGTGTGTGTGTGTGTGTGTGTTTACGCGTGTGTGTGTGTGTCTGCACGTGTGTGTGTGTGTGTGTGTGTGTTTACGCGTGTGTGTGTGTGTCTGCACGTGTGTGTGTGTACGCAAGAGTGTGAGTTTATGCAAGTGTGTGTATACGAGTGTGTGTCTGTGTCTATATAAGTGCATTTGTGTATACAAGTGTGTGTGTCTACAAAAGTGTGTGTGTGTACGTAAGAGTGTGTGTACACACTTGTGAGTGTGTATGCAAGTGTGTGTATGCAAGTAAGCATGTGTGCAATAGTGTGTGAGTGTGTGTTTCTACACTAGTGTGTGTTAGTACGCGCGTGTGTGTGTACGCAAGTGTGTGTATGCAGGTGTGTGTATGCAAGTAAGCATGTGTGCAATAGTGTGTGAGTGTGTGTTTCTACACTAGTGTGTGTTAGTACACGCGTGTGTGTGTATGCAAGAGTGAGTTTATGCAAGTGTGTGTATACAAGTGTGTGTATCTACACAAGTGTGTGTCTGTGTCTACATAAGTGTATGTGTACACAAGTGTGTATGCAAGTGTGTGTACCTACACTAATGTGTGTGTGTGTGTGTGTGTGTCTACAAAAGTGTATGTGTGTATGCAAGTGTGTGTGTACGCAAGTGTGTATTTACACTAGTGTGTGTGTGTCTACAAAAGTGTGTGTATGCAAGTGTGTCTGTGTACGCAAGTGTGTGTATCTACACTAGTGTGTGTCTACAAAAGTGTATGTGTGTATGCAAGTGTGTGTGTCTACACTAGTGTGTGTCTACACAAGCGTGTGTGTATGCATGTGTGTGTGTCCACATAAGTGTGTGTTCCTTTTTTTCTTCTCTTCTTCACACGTAATGTGCTGCACACTCTTCATCACCAGGTGATGTTCACAGAGGACGATGTGAAGTTCTACCTGGCCGAGCTAGCCTTGGCACTGGACCACCTGCACGGCCTGGGAATCATCTACCGTGACCTCAAACCCGAGAAGTAAAGAGCTTCAGCTTCACGTCAAAAAAATCATACCTTCACACGTTTTCTAACCAATTAACACGTTTTTATCACGTCCCAAGATGAGACGTTCTCACAACCTTCTTTAGAGAGTATGTAGTAAACACGAGAATACACGAGAACATGTGTGTGTGTGTGTGTGTGTGTGTGTGTGTGTGTGTGTGTGTGCGTGCTGCATGTTGTAGTGCCACCTTCCACAAAACATATGTCCAAAGTACACTACACACACACACACACACACACACACACAGACACACACAACAAGCGTCATACATTCTCACATTTTTTTATTATTTTTTTTAATAGAGGAGTTGTTTACGTTGCCAGGGAAACGGTGCTGTCCATCATCTGTGCTGTAGTCTGACACTGCAGTATGACTTTAGTTTTAACAAGACTATGCATATTTGTCTAATCACACACACACACACACACACACACACACTTCAAGGTCAAGTCTGCATCATCATTTTAATACACAGAGATGCAGTAGTAAATAAAGTGTGTGTGTGTGTAATGGAATTAAATTCCACTGTAATGTATTAAAGCCATTCATTTATTTTTTTAGCAATCTTCTGACATGTAAATTTGTGTGATTTCAGCATCCTGCTGGACGAGGAGGGCCACATTAAGCTGACTGGTGAGTAATTCCGGATCGATTCCTTTTCCTTCTGACCCTCACGCCCGTGTGCTCCTCAGAGACTCGGAACCATCAAGTAGTTCAGTGGTTTTTATTCTGTTACACCATTATGTACTTTATTAACATTATTAGCCGGTCAGCAACCAGCAGAAACCCTCACTACAAACAAAAAAATACTACACACGGTGTACAAGCTGCCTTTTAAGGAAAAGGGACGGGGCCGAGGAGTTGTGTTTGTGACGGGGGCGGGGCTAATTGATGGCCAGAACAGCTAGAGCAAGAAACTAGTGCAGAGTTTTACAAATTATTAAAAGTATTAATTTAAATGAAATAAAACCCAGCATTTTTTCATAACTGTCCATTTTGTTAACGTTTTTTTTTTTTGGACTAGCAATCAGTAAGAATTTTTAATCTTTTTTAGATTTTTTTTTTTTATTTTAAAATAGATTTAAAAGTTTGTAGCCTGTTTCATTTATATGCATTTATAAACATTTTAATAAATAAAGATGAATTGATCGTAACAGTTTCTTAACCTTGTGAGGTTGAAGTTGTGTGTCTCAGTGCTGTGGTTTCACTGTGTGTGTGTGTGTGTGTGTGTGTTAGACTTCGGCCTCAGTAAGGAGTCGATTGATCACGAGAACAAGGCGTACTCATTCTGCGGGACGGTGGAGTACATGGCTCCCGAGGTGGTGAACCGGCGAGGCCACACCCACAGTGCCGACTGGTGGTCGTACGGCGTGCTCATGGTGAGCGGCGAGATACTTTCCCGACCCTCGCTTTGTTGTTTTGTTTGCGTCTGATAGACAACTCGCTGTTCATCGGGTTTGTTTTGTGTTACAGTTTGAGATGCTAACCGGGACGCTTCCCTTCCAAGGCAAGGACCGCAAAGATACCATGACCATGATCCTGAAGTGAGTTCTGAAAATCAGTCTTCTAATCACAGATATTGAGTGTGAAAATTTGACAGCTTTTGGGCTAGGAAAGAGGGGAAAAAAAGGCTCTGTAATCATAACAACGCTCTTACCAATCCATGTTAGTATCAGGTAACAAACTAGCAGAACCTGTTTCCTAGATCAGATATTCACGTCACAACGTGTTCCAGCGAACGTCCCAGAAATGGACGCTTTAATCACTGGAATGCTGTCATTTCAAATCAGTCAGAATCAACTCACTAATCAGTTCCTCCATCTTTGTTTTTCTTGCCTTCGCCTCCCCCCATCTTGCAATCTGATTGGCTGAGAAGAAAAAATGTCAGACTTTTTTTTTTTTTTTTTCAACTCTTCAACAAGCTCCACCCTTGACCAAGAAAGGAAAAGGAAAAAAACCCCGTGGCCGGTTGTTACGTGTTAAAGAAGCCGTTTCACGCTTATCAGAATATAAAAGCCCCTAATGGAGGACAAGGTCATGCTTCAGCGCCAGCACTCTAACACTCCACCTTCTATAAACACAACAGGCTGGATGGGGATCACAGTGAGTAATGCTGTTTGAAGTGGAGTTTAATGAAGTGCCCCAGGCTGGGGCAGATGCGCGTGATAAGCCGGAGTAGCTGAATGAATGGAGCAGAGTTGAAGGCTGGAGGAGACGATAAGAGAGCCGAGGCTTTTATACAAAATGCTCGTATAACAAAGAGCACCTTCGCCGGAATGCAGATGATTCGGTGTCCGTGACACATCCACTCATCCTCTGCAATCTATGATAACGTCACTGTGAAAAGATGGATATCTCGCTGGGAAAATCTGAACACATGATCTCAGAGAGAGCACTGCAAATCATGCGGATTCTATAAAGCGAATATACACTATATGTGCAAACCTTTGAGCACCCCTAACCGTCATACCCATCATATGTGCTTATTGAAGGTCACATTCCAGATTTATTTCCTAAGTCTAGCTTTGGGGATTCGTGTTCATTCAGGAGAATCCACGTGACCTTATAGCTTATTTACGTCTCCTATGACTTTCGTATCGTCTCCTATGACTTGCATATCGTTAATCTTGTCATGGTTCTCGATGACTTCCCACTTATTCAAGGTCACAAATCTGGACTCTTTCGTCTCTTTTCCCGCACTTCACCCTCACTGTCAGGAATGATTAGCAGGAGAGACCGGAAACTAGCGCTGGAGATATTTCTCTGAGGAGAGGAGTGCTCAAATGTTAACACGGTGTTAAGGATTTCTCACGAATTTCTACATGCAGTACAGCTAATCAGTAGGAGTTTTTAACAGACCCGTAGACAATGTTCGACCAGCTGCAGTCCGGATAAACCAGACGTAAACCACAGAGTGTTGCTTTGATCTCATTTCATCACATCTGCCCCATCTGTCCAGCCCTCCACTAATCCATAGATCCATTCATCCCTCCATAGATCCAGTCATTCCTCCACCAATCCATAGATCCATTCATCCCTCCACTAATCCATAGATCCAGTCATCCCTCCACTAATCCATAGTGGAGCTGTTTTGTCTCCTGAGTCCTTCAAATCCATCCGTCTAAAGCATCTATCAATTCAATTCATCACTCTGTTTAGATCATCTATCATTTCATCCTTCCAACAATCTATCAATCCATCTGCATCATCCATCAGTCCATCCATTTACCCATCCATCCTGTCCCATCACATCTACCATCTCCATCCATCTCATTCCATTTATCTATCCAACTCACTTATTAAGTATAAGTTCCATCCAACTATCTATTCATCCATCAGATCCATCTAACCATCTATTCATCCATCAGATCCATCTAACCATCTATTCATCCATCAGATCCATCCAACCATCTATTCATCCATCAGATCCATCTAACCATCTATTCATCCATCAGATCCATCCAACCATCTATTCATCCATCAGATCCATCTAACCATCTATTCATCCATCAGATCCATCCAACCATCTATTCATCCATCAGATCCATCTAACCATCTATTCATCCATCAGATCCATCCAACCATCTATTCATCCATCAGATCCATCTAACCATCTATTCATCCATCAGATCCATCCAACCATCTATTCATCCATCAGATCCATCTAACCATCTATTCATCCATCAGATCCATCCAACCATCTATTCATCCATCAGATCCATCCAACCATCTATTCATCCATCAGATCCATCCAACCATCTATTCATCCATCAGATCCATCCAACCATCTATTCATCCATCAGATCCATCCAACCATCTATTTATCCATCAGATCCATCTAACCATCTATTCATCCATCAGATCCATCCAACCATCTATTCATCCATCAGATCCATCCAACCATCTATTCATCCATCAGATCCATCCAACCATCTATTTATCCATCAGATCCATCTAACCATCTATTCATCCATCAGATCCATCCAACCATCTATTCATCCATCAGATCCATCCAACTATCTATTCATCCATCAGATCCATCCAACCATCTATTCATCCATCAGATCCATCTAACCATCTATTCATCCATCAGATCCATCCAACCATCTATTCATCCATCAGATCCATCTAACCATCTATTCATCCATCAGATCCATCCAACCATCTATTCATCCATCAGATCCATCTAACCATCTATTCATCCATCAGATCCATCCAACTATCTATTCATCCATCAGATCCATCCAACCATCTATTCATCCATCAGATCCATCTAACCATCTATTCATCCATCAGATCCATCTAACCATCTATTCATCCATCAGATCCATCCAACCATCTATTCATCCATCAGATCCATCTAACCATCTATTCATCCATCAGATCCATCCAACCATCTATTCATCCATCAGATCCATCTAACCATCTATTCATCCATCAGATCCATCCAACCATCTATTCATCCATCAGATCCATCTAACCATCTATTCATCCATCAGATCCATCCAACTATCTATTCATCCATCAGATCCATCCAACCATCTATTCATCCATCAGATCCATCCAACCATCTATTCATCCATCAAACTCCTCATCCGTACATTAATAAGCATGTTCTCATGTTTGAGGTGATGCATTGCTATTTCTGATTTAATATTATTAATAATATTATCATTAATATTTCCTTTATTCTGTCTGATACTCCTGCTGTAGAGCGAAGCTGGGCATGCCTCAGTTCCTCAGCTTGGAGGCTCAGAGTCTCCTCAGAAACTTGTTCAAACGAAACCCTTCCAACCGGCTGGGTAAGTCCAACACACACACACGCACGCACACAGTGTAATGTTTTACTCCTCAGTACTACATTGTGAAATATTTGCACTGATGACTTTGTCGCTGAAACAGAGCCACAGCTGTTGTAAATTGTTTGTACAGGTGCAGGTCCAGACGGGGTTGAAGAAATAAAGAGACACCAATTTTACGCTTCTATTGACTGGAACGTAAGTGTGTGTATGTCTGTGTGTGTGTGTGAAGGGGCACAGAGAGAGAGAGTGAGAGTGCTTGAGCTTTCTGTGCACAGTGTTATAAAAAATAACACACAACCCCGACATGGATTATGTTCCCATAACAGTGTCTTATTCCTCATGCCATGACGATTTGCCATGTTGTATTTTTTATCCATTTATGGTTACATTTAATGTTATGGAACATCCATAAAACAAGTTCGTTCCTGTTATCATTGTCATGGCAGATCTAAACAGGCCATCTATCACTAGCTGGTTGATAAGACCAGAAATTACAAAAAAAAAAAAAAAAAAGCACTTCTCATGGTTCCTGTTGCCATGGTGACTGTTCCCCAGCACTGACACTGGAGACTCCTTAACTCCTGAGCTGCCTGCTAACAAAAAGCTTCATCATGTCAACAGTCTGTTTTGTCCCTGAGCTGTTACTATAGAAACGATAGCATATCAGAAGGAGGGCGTGTGCACTCGAGACTGCAATCACAGCCGTGCTGTTCTGGGAAATAATAAATCAGCAAAAATGCTGCACACATCTACACTTTATTCACAGTACTGTTCCAATACAATTCCATAGTTAGATATATGTACATTTATATATTATTTATATATTATTTTTTTATATTTTCTATATATTTTTTCCTTCGCTTGTACAGATCTAGTTCTATTTTTTTTATAATTTTAATTTTATTATAATTATTCTAACTATTTTAATTCTAATGTGATACGAATTATTTTATTCTACTTTTTATGATTGTCAGAAAGCATTTAATCATACAGGGTTGTGGTTGTGTACGTGACAACTAGAACTGAATTTAAAATTGAATTGAATTGAAAGTAATCAGTTTCCTCTTTGGTTTTGTTTGGTTTTTTTTGTTTTAATCACCAGAAATTATTTCGCCGAGAGATCCAGCCACCGTTCAAACCAGCGTCTGGGAGACCCGACGACACGTTCTACTTCGACCCAGAATTCACAGCTAAAACTCCCAAAGGTACGGCGACAGGGCAAGCGCTTAACCTCGTGTTCCTTTATTTTCTCCCGAGTCCCACATGCGGCGTGAGCTTGGAAATGTGTAACGTGTTTCCAGAGAAACAGATAACAAGCAGAGAGGATGTTCACTGAATTACTCATAAACCTTTAAATAAGTGTGGGGGAGAAGCCAAACAGGAAGTTTAGTTAGTGTGTGTGTGTGTGTGTGTGTGTGTGTGTGTGTGTGTAGACTCACCAGGTGTGCCCCCTAGTGCTAATGCTCATCAGCTCTTCAGAGGTTTCAGCTTCGTGGCCATCAGCACGGAGGAGGAAACACAACCGCTGCAGAGTAACATGAGCTCTATAGTGCAGGTAAACACACACACACACACACACACACACACACACACACACGACTTCTTATTACAGGGTGTAACAACAACTCCAGAATAATTAGCACCCTTCAAGAGAACGCATAACATATAGAATAATTACTCACTGGCCACTTTATTAGGAACACCTGCACATTCATGAAATTATCCAATGTGAGACCAGCACAGCAGATACAGCTCAAACATCAGATTGAGGAAACCATGTGATTTCGAGCGTGGCGTGGTTGTCAGTACTGGGTTCGATTGTTTCAGAGATTAATCTGAAGCTACAGAAGCTGCAGGATCACCCAAACTGGACAGTTTGGGATTTGTAACCAGTGTATCTTCTACAAACATAAAACGACGCCATAATTAGCCTATTGTTTTGGGGTGCCAATACTTTTAAGAGTACAGTTTTGCAGAAGAAGTGCACTGTTTTTCTCATGAACTTCTTCAGAAAGAGCAGGGTGTCTGAGCAGGTTTTCATTCCATCCAAGCATTAGCCACACCTGATTCCACCTGTTTAATGAGTTGGTCTTGGCTTTCACTAGACTCAGGTGTGGCTTCTGCTCAGTTGGAATGAAAATCTTCTCACACACCTTTTCTGATTAAAGGGAACTCGTGTGTGAAAATTAAACAGCATTACAGCTTCCACGAGTTTAAAGTGGAAACATTAAATCCTTGTGTTAATATTGTAAATATTCCAAATATTCCTTACACCTTTTTTTTTTCTCCATCCAAGTGTGCCAATACTTTTGTCTCAGAAAATGTTTCATGATTTCTAGAGCAAGTTTCTGACCTGAATAGCTCAAAAGGCTCTGTATAGTTTATATAACACTTCTGTAAGGACAAGCCTGGACGAGTCTCACGTCCTCTTTTTTGTCCTCAACGCAGCAGCTTCACAGGAACACGGCTCAGTTCGGAGACTCGTACGAGGTCAGGGAGGACATCGGCATCGGATCGTACTCCGTCTGCAAGCGCTGCATTCACAAAAGCTCGAGCATGGAGTACGCCGTCAAGGTGACCGCTCGCTTCTGCTCAGACCTTCTGTTAAGATAACGAGAATAATTGTCATAACCTTGTGTACTTTTTTTTTTTTTTTTTTTTTTTTTAATCCAGATCATCAACAAAGCCAAAAGGGATCCGACGGACGAGGTGGAAATCCTCTTACGCTACGGCCAGCATCCCAACATCATCACTTTGAAGGATGTGAGTGTGTACAGTGTGCTCATGTGCCCTATCCTCCGAGCGTGTGGCATGTGATCCCTCAATCCGAACGATATTTTTATCCTGTAAAATGACTAAGCTGGAGCACCGTGATCCTATTACCGTCTTCAGAGAATATTTATAACTAAATCTATTAGATAAGTTCCATCATTTATATGGATGTGATATCATGTAAAGCTAACTGCTAATGATGTCAGTGTCAATTCAGTTACATTAGGATGAATTTCATGCTTCCTTCATTGGTACAAAAGATGTTGTTTTCGTATTTCTGACCGATTGATCAAGCTGAAACGGATCTCTGTGTCCTGCAGGTGTATGACGACGGCCGCTCGGTTTTCCTGGTGACTGAGCTGCTTAAAGGAGGGGAGCTGCTGGATAAGATCCTCAGACAGAAGTTCTTCTCTGAGAGGGAGGCCAGCGCCGTGCTCTACACCATCACCAAGACCGTGGAGTACCTCCATGCGCAAGGGGTAATTATCCACATCAATCCCAATATCCCCATCATCCCAGATTATCCCCCAGCATCCCTGTTATTCCACATCATAATATCCCCATCATTCCACCTATTATTCCACATCATAGCATCCCCATCATTCCAGATTATCCCCCAGCATCACTGTTATTCCACATCATAACATCCCCATCCTTCCAGATTATTCCCCCAGCATCACTGTTATTCCACATCATAACATCCCCATCCTTCCAGATTATCCCCTAGCATCCCCATTATTCCACATCATAACATCCCCATCGTTCCAGATTATCCCTCAGCATCCGCATTATTCCACATCATAACATCCCCATCCTTCCAGATTATCCCCCAGCATCACTGTTATTCCACATCATAACATCCCCATCCTTCCAGATTATCCCCTAGCATCCCCATTATTCCACATCATAACATCCCCATCGTTCCAGATTATCCCTCAGCATCCGCATTATTCCACATCATAACATCCCCATCATTCCAGATTATCCCCTAGCATCCCCATTATTCCACATCATAACATCCCCATCGTTCCAGATTATCCCTCAGCATCCGCATTATTCCACATCATAACATCCCCATCATTCCAGATTATCCCTCAGCATCCGCATTATTCCACATCATAACATCCCCATCGTTCCAGATTATCCCTCAGCATCCGCATTATTCCACATCATAACATCCCCATCGTTCCAGATTATCTCTCAGCATCCCCATTATTCCACATCATAACATCCCCATCGTTCCAGATTATCCCTCAGCATCCCCATTATTCCACATCATAACATCCCATCGTTCCAGATTATCCCCTAGCATCCCCATTATTCCACATCATAACATCCCCATCGTTCCAGATTATCTCTCAGCATCCGCATTATTCCACATCATAACATCCCCATCGTTCCAGATTATCCCTCAGCATCCGCATTATTCCACATCATAACATCCCCATCGTTCCAGATTATCTCTCAGCATCCCCATTATTCCACATCATAACATCCCCATCGTTCCAGATTATCCCTCAGCATCCGCATTATTCCACATCATAACATCCCCATCATTCCAGATTATCCCCTAGCATCCCCATTATTCCACATCATAACATCCCCATCGTTCCAGATTATCCCCTAGCATCCCCATTATTCCACATCATAACATCCCCATCGTTCCAGATTATCCCTCAGCATCCGCATTTTTCCACATCATAACATCCCCATCATTCCAGATTATCCCTCAGCATCCGCATTATTCCACATCATAACATCCCCATCGTTCCAGATTATCCCTCAGCATCCGCATTATTCCACATCATAACATCCCCATCGTTCCAGATTATCTCTCAGCATCCCCATTATTCCACATCATAACATCCCCATCGTTCCAGATTATCCCTCAGCATCCCCATTATTCCACATCATAACATCCCCATCGTTCCAGATTATCCCCTAGCATCCCCATTATTCCACATCATAACATCCCCATCGTTCCAGATTATCTCTCAGCATCCGCATTATTCCACATCATAACATCCCCATCGTTCCAGATTATCCCTCAGCATCCGCATTATTCCACATCATAACATCCCCATCGTTCCAGATTATCTCTCAGCATCCCCATTATTCCACATCATAACATCCCCATCGTTCCAGATTATCCCTCAGCATCCCCATTATTCCACATCATAACATCCCCATCGTTCCAGATTATCCCCTAGCATCCCCATTATTCCACATCATAACATCCCCATCGTTCCAGATTATCCCTCAGCATCCGCATTATTCCACATCATAACATCCCCATCGTTCCAGATTATCTCTCAGCATCCCCATTATTCCACATCATAACATCCCCATCGTTCCAGATTATCCCTCAGCATCCCCATTATTCCACATCATAACATCCCCATCGTTCCAGATTATCCCCTAGCATCCCCATTATTCCACATCATAACATCCCCATCGTTCCAGATTATCTCTCAGCATCCGCATTATTCCACATCATAACATCCCCATCGTTCCAGATTATCCCTCAGCATCCCCATTATTCCACATCATAACATCCCCATCGTTCCAGATTATCCCTCAGCATCCCCATTATTCCACATCATAACATCCCCATCGTTCCAGATTATCCCCTAGCATCCCCATTATTCCAACATCCCCATCATTCCAGATTACCTCTCAGCAACCCTATTATTCCACATAACAACATCCCCGTCATTCCAGATTATCTCCATCATTTCATAACCATTCCCCAGCATCCCCATCATTCCTTATTATTCCCAAGAATTCCTTATTATTCCTCAGCATCCCCATCATTCTATAATCATTCCCTAGCATTCCTATAATTCCCAGCACCTCCATTATTCCCCATCATTCCCCAGCATCCCCATCATTCCTTATTACCTAGCATCCCCATCATTCCTTATTATTCCCCAGCATCCTCATAATTTCATAACCATTTCCCAGCATCCCCATCATTCAGTAATTATTCCCCAGCATCCCCATCATTCCTTATCATTCACCAGCATCCAAAACATTCCATAATCATTCCCCAACATCTCCATCATTCAATAATTATTTCCCAGCATCCCCATCATTCCTTATAATTCCCCAGGATCTCCATCATTTCATAACCATTCCCCAGCATCTCCATCATTCCATAATCATTCCCCAGCATCTCCATCATTCCATAACCATTCCCTAGCATTCCTATCATTCCATAACCATTCCCTAGCATTCCTATCATTCCCAGCACCTCTGTTATTTCCCAGCATTCCTGTCATTCATTCATGCTTTCATTCATAATCATTTCCCAGCCACAAGCAGCAGCACTTAATTGTAAAAGCCTTTACAGTGTCAGTGTGCATGCTGATAATCGGTCACCTTCATGTCAGTCGCTTCATGTAACTTTCCTTGTTCCGTGTTCTCAGGTGGTCCACAGAGACCTTAAGCCCAGTAACATTCTCTACGTGGACGAATCCGGAAACCCCGAGTCCATCCGGATCTGTGACTTTGGCTTTGCCAAGCAGCTGAGAGCAGAGAACGGTCTTCTGATGACACCGTGCTACACTGCGAACTTTGTAGCACCAGAGGTACACATCGTCACGTCTCCCTTTATTGTCAAAGGAAGTGTTTGTACGTGTCGCAGGTTAGAGCAGGAATAACTGACTGTGTCCTGTAGGTGTTGAAGAAGCAGGGCTATGATGCTGCGTGTGATGTCTGGAGTCTTGGGGTCCTTCTGTACACAATGCTCACTGGGTAAATATGAAAATCCAGCGTTATAAAAAAAATGAACAAAACTGTGCACTTCGCTGCGATTTAAAATGACATTGGACTGTTTTACAGCTTCACTCCGTTCGCCAACGGACCCGAGGACACACCAGAGGAGATTCTGGCTCGGATCGGCAGCGGGAAGTTCTCGCTCACCGGAGGTTACTGGAACTCCGTCTCAGCCGAGGCCAAGGTGGGGTCACTGATTTAAGCATCAACTCATTATTAAGGTTGATTGTTATACACTAGTACCTTAAACGACATCTTGATGCCCTCAGGATCTGGTATCTAAAATGCTCCATGTAGACCCTCATCAGAGACTATCAGCAGCACAAGTGCTGAGGCATCCATGGATCATCCACAAAGACCAGCTCCCTAAATACCAGCTGAACAGACAGGACGCTCCTCATCTCGTCAAGGTACAAACGCCGGATACACTCTCGGGGTTTACATCATCTGAGCTCTGATCCGTGTGCGACATTGAGTAGAATTGCGAGAGGCAGAAAAGTCGTTACAGTGATATCGTATTGAGCTGCTGGATCATATTACTGCTTTCAGCATGAAGAGATGAAGAGAAGGAGGTGGAGATCATTTAGCCACGCCCAAGTTGACTGGTTTCCTATAACATTGTGACCTCAAGTGTTTAGCTAATTCTCTACCACAGCAGCTTGCTAATGATTACAAATTCTTACGTATCAATAGTCAACATTTTGTGCCTGTGTGATTTGTTATAATAGCGAGCGCATTAATATAAAATGTGATTCGTCAAAGAACATTAATCAACCAACCAATCAGAATCCAGAATTCAGTAGCAGTTTATTATATAATTCACAATGCAGCTAGTTTTTAAAAAAAATCCCAGCTGGTTTTGTTCATTTCGTCACATGATGAGCGATGTGACAGCGGCGTAGCTTTTAAACATATCTGTTTTCACCTTCTGCTGTTTTCCGACAGGGCGCTATGGCTGCGACGTACTCCGCCTTGAACAGGAACGTTCCCCCCATTCTAGAACCTGTGGGCTGCTCCATTCTCGCTCAGCGCCGAGGAGTGAAGAAAGTGACCTCCACCGCTCTCTGAAGCTCCGCCCACTACAACCAAGCAACCAACCACAGACCTCATGGCGTGGTGCTAGCACACGGCCCCGCCCCATGCCTGCCTGCCGCCCACCTGACACCCAGCCTGCCGCCCATCTGCCCCTCGACCTGAGGACAAGCCTGGACTCTGAGGCCCCCTGGTGGACCATCCGAATCTTCCTCGTCTGCCACCGAAGCGGATCAATAAAATCTTCGGCTTTTACTATGAGTAAAGCATCCGGAATATTCTCTAGACTTTTTTTTTTTTGGGAAACAACAGACTCACACATGCATATGAGCGAACTTGTAATATACTGTAATATTCTTTTTATAAAGCTGGTAGAGAACAATATTATTGTATTAAAGAGACTGTGCGCTGTTGTGTTATGAAATGAAATGACATCAGATATCAAATTTACTCCAATTTTTTTCTGGGAACAAAAATCAAGCAGAATGTTGAATTCTTTACTTTTCACTCCATAGATATAAACATGTACGAAAAATAAAATCAAAGAATTTTTACACTTCTCACACATCTAGCCTTAAGGTGGGAAAAATACTCAACTCTGATTGGCCGAGCACGAGGGATATGGAGGGATATGCTGATCGAAAGGATTTAAATATGAATATTAGATAATATATTGATTATGAATACATACAGCACATATCAATTAAATAGTTCTTTTTGTGCAAAAATGTTCTGAATTTGCCTTTATGCAGATTTATGTAAATGATATGCAAATTAGCTCAAAGGTCAAGCAGCTGAGATTCCCAGAAAATAGCTTTGGACAAATTTAAAAAAAAAAAAAAAGTTTGTTTACTCGATGCCCAGTGTAACTATTTAGGTAACATTCTAGTTCGTTAGGTTTTAGGTAACTGGTTGGTTGGTTGGTTAGTTAGATCTAGGTCTGAGAAACATAAAATATACGTTTAGTAAATACACCACAGAGGGAAAAACCCCTTTAATGTGTCGTGAGTATAATTCAGATAAACATCTTCATATTAAAAGCCTTTCTATCAGCTTCACTCTGAGCCTCATATCAACTCAAACCCATCAGAGGACTTCCTTTTTCTCTTCTTCCTTTTTAATTAAAAAAACCCCAAATCGTCTAAATTTCTGTAAATGTCTCTGAAGCCCAGAAGAGAGAGAAATGAGAGGAGGTTGTGCTCAGTGTGTAACTTTCACTCGTCTTTAGCATTGAAGAGCAAAAAACACACAGCAGCACGCGCCCTCCAGCGAACTCAGGTTCACGAGACGCATGAAAACCCGCGTTGTTTTGTGTCACGTGCGTTCGTGAAAAAGAATCGAAGAGAAAATGGATTTCGAAGCTCAGTATATTTTTTTATATAAACGCACCAAATAGATGCTTTAAATTATTTTAGTGCGTGGAAAGCTAGCAGCTCGTGCCTGGTTCGTGTGTGCGTGTGTATGTGTGTGTCCTGAATTCAGGACAGGTGTGTGTTTCTCTCTTTTTTCTGTGTGTATGTGAAGCTGCATTTTGCTCTCAATTGTAGTCTTCTTTCTTAATTTGGAAAGAAAAAAAAAATGCTGGAACAAGTTTCTGTTGCTTCTTATTTTTGTGTGTGTGTGTGTGTGTGTGATTGAATCATCGCTCTTTTTATGTGGAGTAAACTTTTACTTTTTTTTCAAATAAAGAAACAAAGAATGACGTTTTTCAAATTCAACCCATATAGAAGACAGGCTTAGGATTATACTCCCCCCGGCCACTATAATGGGAACAGTGACGTAGTTATCTAATCAACCAATCGTGTAGCAGCAGCTTGGTGCAGGAACTCGTTTATTCACAGGTTAAGAGCTTTGTTAATGTTCCCGAGTGGTTGCTAGTGCTGTACATGTGTGTTTCAGGGACTTTTAATCTCCATGGATTTTCACTCACAACAATCTACATTTAAAAAAAAATCCACTGAGTATCGATTGAGAGAGAGGAAGTCTACTGCAGTAACCACTCTTTACAACCGTGGTGAACAGAAAAGCATCGACGGCAGAAGATCACATCGTTTCAGCCAAAGCACACGTTCACCCAGGTGAAGATTAGACGAAGATCGGGCGAAGTTTATTAGCAGTTAGTTACTGATAATTGCATGAATATGCTCTCCAAGCTAGGAAGGATAAGGTGGGGTCCATCATATCAGGAGAAATCTCATATACATTACAATCCATCATTATTAAAATTGCTCTCACTTTCTCTGGCTCTGGTTCGTTGACCAGAAGATCAGGGTTCAAGCCCCAGCACTGCCAAGCTGCCACTGTTGGGCCCTTGAGCAAGGCCCCCAACCCGCTCTGCAACATGGCTGACCCTGCACTCTGACCCCAACCCCCCAAGGATTGTATATGCGAAGAAAGAATTTCACTGTGCAGTGATGTATATGTGACAAATAAAGAGAACTTAACTTATTGTTTCAAACCTGCTCCTGTCTTTCGAAGTGTAACGTTTCGAATCCAAACCTGAAACCTGGGGAAAACTGAGAAAAAAGTCTTTTCAATTAAACTCAGTAAAAAGCAATAAAGGCAGGATTGTACTGTACAAATTGGAGGATATTAGTCTACTATATAAATAGCTGGATTGTGATCATGAAGTCTCAAAATTCACAGAGAACCAAAAACCTGGAAAGAGAATCAAGAATCAATTTCCTGCCTCTAGATGCTAAATTGTGTGAATAAACTATGTTTCAGCTACAATAACGCTAATCTTATAAGGAAGTGGGAGCTTAGTGGTTGATCAGAAGGTTGTGAGTTTGTATCCCAGATCCACCAAGCTGCTAATGTTGAAGGGCATCTCCCAAATGTTTTTATATTTTAGACAAAATCATTCAGAAATATCTGTAGCGCAGTTTTATAGATTATTCTAAGCCACGTTTGTGCCATCTGATCGTCACACCTGTATGTGCTTTTTCCAGATTTATTCCTCCTTTACTCTTGTTATAAGAGGGGCATTGGTGGCTCAGTGGTAGGTTTCTCGCCCATCATGCAGAAGGCCCGGGCTCGACTCCCAGCCACTGGATGCAGTGCCGGCCCCAAGCCCGGAAAAATGGGAGGGTTGTGTCAGGAAGGGCATCCGGCGTAAAACATTTTGCCAAGTTGATGTGCGGACCAGTTGGTCCACTGTGGCGACCCCGAACAGGGAGCAGCCGAAAGCATTAACTAACTCTTGTTATAAGACATCAACATCTTTCCACTAGATGTTGAAGCATATCTGTGATCATTCACACGTTCTACGAGAGCGATAGTGAGATCAGACTCTGAGGTCGGGATGTTAAGGAGACTCCAGTTCCAGTTCATCCTAAACGTGTTCAGTCAGAGTCAGGGCTCTGTGCAGGACACTCCAGCTCTTCTACACTAACCTCAACCTCCACACCATGCTTTCATGGAGCTCAGGGGCTATGTGCATCAGATGGAACAGGTTTGAGCTCCATTGAAGAAAAATTCTGCACAAGGAAATTCTATACAGTTGTGTGCTTCCAGCTTTGTGGTGACTCATATGGGTGTGATGGTCAGGGGTGCACAAACATTTGGCCTATAGTGTATATACATACATAAATACATACTGTATACCTGCTTATATTTTCTTATATTTCTACTCATCCTCTATGAGAATCTGCAAAAATGTATTATACAATGACGCTTGTGCATGTCACGGTTTCATCAATGACGTACTCCTAATAGCGCAGGTTTAGTCGAAATTTTTTAAATAAAGTTTGTTTTCTTTGAATAACCCGCGCATGCGCGTTACGCCTCAACTCGAGCTGCTTCCTCTCTTCGAGCGGGTGTCGCTTACCGCTTTGTTTGTAGGAATAAAATTTCTTATTTTTTTTAAAGATTTAAATATATCTTTACTTTCGGAACTGGTGAGACAACAGTCGGGTATTTAGAACATGCCAAAAAATAAAGGTAAATGTGTTTTTTCAAGTCTGTTATGTTCACAGAAAGAACTATGGGTTTTGGACACGAGACTCGTTTAGCAAGCAGGCTAACGTGACAGTGTTAAAAACGTTATTTTTTTTTTTCTTAAGAAAATATTTAATCAGGCGCTAAAAACGAGAAGAAGCCAGATTTCTGAAGATTAATGCGAGATACTTAATGTTACTGATGTTATTTATGTTTATTTTATTTTTTTTCCCACCGTCACTGAATGCTCTTCATGCGTTTATATCTAACCAAAATGGCTCATGCTCTCGGCTTGTGCTGTTTTAACGATTTTATGGTTTCTTGTGTATATATATGAGCAAATAAAATGAATTATTTTAATGCAATTCAGTTTTATAGATGTTTTAACAAAAGACTTGACAACTGTACATCTAATGAATCCTAAATGAACAAGTTAGAAGAAGAAGAAGAAGAACCCAGACTCAAAATGGACCCAGTTCGTCCAGCCTGCTGGTGTCACAATTTAACAGAAACCCTGCTCTTGACATGATGTCCGAAAAGTCAGGAACCGAACGAGATTAAAGCTATATGCACAACGAATTCTTTGTACACTATATTGCCAGAAGTTTTGGGACACCCCTCCAAAACATTGAATTCAGGGGTTGGACTCGGCCCCGTAGTTCCAGTGAAAGGATCTCTTAATGCTTCAGCGTAACAAGACATTTTGGACAGTTTCATTGGTCAGACATTGGTCAATTTGGGGATGACCCCTTCCTGTTCCAACATGACTGTGCGCCAGTGCACAAAGCAAGGTCCATAAAGACATGGATGAGCGAGTTTGGTGTGGAGGAACTTCACAGAGTCCTGACCTCAACCCCATGGAACACCTTTGGGATGAATTAGAGAGGAGACTGCGAGCCAGGCCAAAATGACGTCTGCCTTTACATGCCCATGAATGTAATATGGAGTTGTCCCACTTTTTGCAGCTATAACAGCTTCAACTCTTCTGGGAAGGCTTTCCACAATGTTTAGTAGTGTGTTTATGGGCATTTTTGACCGTTCCTCTAGAAGTGTATTTGTACTGATGTTAGACGAGAAGGCCTGGCTCGCAGTCTCCGCTCTAATTCATCCCAAAGGTGTTCTATGGGGTTGAGGTCAGGACTCTGTGAAGTTCCTCCACACCAAACTCGCTCATCCATGTCTTTATGGAGCTTGCTGTGTGCACTGGTGCGCAGTCATGTTGGAACAGGAAGGGGTCATCCCCAAACTGTTCCCACAAAGTTGGGAGCATGAAATTGTCCAAACTTTCTTGGTATGCTGAAGCATTAAGAGTTTCTTTGACTGGAACTAAGGGGCCGAGCCCAACACCAGAATTCAATGATTTGGAGGGGTGTCCCAAAACTTTTGGCAACATAGTATATCTTCTGCTTTAAGTGCTTTCTCTGAAGCTTCTCATGTGCGATTCCTCATTGTGGATCGTGTCGGATTATTGCTCGGTGTGGTTCTGTTGCTTCCTGACTTTTCAGTCTTCCCGAACGAGCCAGAGACGAGCCAACATGAGAGAGCATCCAGACTCAGTCATTCCTCAAGCAGCTCTGAGAGTGTGTTCATGATCAGTATGAGCAGGTTGTGAGTGTGGAAGAAGTCTGGGATAAGCAACAGGATAGTGTCTTTAGGTGCAAATCTTTTAGTGACGTTTGAGTTTAGAAACTCAAACATCACTAATCAACTCATCCTTTATTCGCTTCTAAAGGGTGTGTGCGTAAAAGAGTGAGATTTGCATACCCGCCTCTTGCTGCTTTTTGTTATTGACCGATGTTCTTTCTTTTCACGTCTCTAGGTAAAGGAGGAAAGAACCGGCGACGTGGTAAGAATGAGAACGAATCGGAGAAGAGGGAGCTGGTGTTTAAAGAGGATGGGCAAGGTAACGTGTTCATCTCATCACCGGGAGAAGTCCACCTTGAAACTCAGGACGTGTGTGTTTAGATTAAGATATTTGAGGCCATCGAGTCCCAGAATGCAGTGCAGCAACACGACACGGAGTAACCGCAGAGGTTCGACTCGGGTAGTTAGCGGTACGCGAGGCCACGGGCGCAGTGTTAGCATGAAAGTTTGAGGAGAAGAGATGGGAAAACACTAAAGCCCTGCCGCATCACTCCATAGGTAGAGATGAAGTAAAGCCCTAGATGTTGATGATTATTAAGTCCAATTTAGAGTGTGCAGTTTTTCCTGAAATCATTGAAAGCTGACGTGGTGTGAAAAACGCCTTCATGATTTGAAACCTCTTGAATGTGTTTCAGAGTATGCTCAGGTGATAAAGATGCTGGGAAACGGCAGGCTGGAGGCCATGTGCTTCGACGGCATCAAGAGGCTTTGTCACATCCGAGGAAAACTCCGGAAAAAGGTAAAAATAGTCTCTGTCTCTCTAACACACATTCTCTCTCTCTCTCTCTCTTATATATACACACACACACATTCTCTCTCTCTCTCTCATATACACACACACACAGTCTCTCTCTCATATACACACACACAGTCTCTCTCTCATATACACACACACAGTCTCTCTCTCATATACACACACACACAGTCTCTCTCTCATACACACATGCACATAGTCTCTGTCTCTCTAACACACATTCTCTCTCTCTTATATATACACACACACACAGTCTCTCTCTCTCACTCTCTCTCTCCCTCTCCCCATCTCTCTCTCATACACACACGCACATAGTCTCTCTGTCTCTCTAACACACACACACACACACTCTCTCTCCCTCTCTCTCTCTCTCTCTCACACACACACACACACACACACACACACTGCTGACTCGACACTTTCTCACCACACTGTGCACAGGTTAGAGTTCAGCTTCCTGTTCAGCACGAAGCTCAGCATCATGTTTCTGACATCACTGGATTAAACTAAATGATTTTTTTAACCGATCTCAGTAAAGCTGCACTGTTGATGTTAAATGTGATCACATGTTTTGGTACTGTCATACATATCCATATAATTGACAGTCATTAATGCACATACACATTTGTATATATCTATTTTGTCGGTGAATGTGTAAGGATCGAAATGTAAATAATATGATCCAGGTGACGGCTGCTTCTTTATTAACAATACATTTCTGAAATTCAAACATTCAGCAGCTCGAACCCTCAGTGCTGTGGTGATTGAGTTGCTGATATATTACAAAAACACTGTTTAAAAATTATGACCAAGTTCTAGTCATGAACTAATCACTACTGGATTGATATTAAAAGGTAGCTGTCACTCAGCTCAGTCACACACCTAGATGTTTGTTAGCAAGGAGTTTTGCTAACTAACTGAACATTTATGTAAAAATGAATTGTCTTTCAGTGTTGCCTTAAAGCTGAACGCTTGTTTTATTCTTCTTTTTTCTTCTCTCACACTCTCTCTTTCTCTCTCTCTCTCTGTCGCTCTCTCGTCTCTCTCATCTCTCTCACTCTTTTCTCTCATTTCTCTCTCTCTGTGTGTCTCTCTCTTCAATCTCTTGCTCTCTCTCGTCACTCTCACGCTTGCTCTCTCTCCAGGTTTGGATCAACACATCAGACATTATCCTCATAGGCCTGAGAGATTATCAGGTGAGTTTCCTGCTCAGGTGTGCTGCACGTACCTACTGATGTTACACACACATTCCTAAGGGGGATATTCCTCATTACACATGTGCTGCAAATACAACACACAGATTGTCATGTGATGCACACGTTCTGGCCAAACACTGAAAACTGTCCACCAGACGGTCTCGCCTTGGTAAATTACCCATAATCCTCCATGTTATTACGATTTCCACTGCCAGCTGAGCCACGATTACAGCGTCACTCTCTTCTTGCTTCTGTTGTTTTTTTCCCCTAAAATATTTCAGTCCTCTCTAAACAAATCTTTCTTAATTACACTTAGAAAGCGTGAACATAGGCGTAGCTTGAAATGTGATGTCTGTTCAGACATTTTTACTACCCAGTAGTAAGCTTAGTGTTATAATTAAAACAGTTTAAATCCAAGACACATCAGTTTTCTGATTATTGTACTACATGTGTATATAAACATCACCAAGCACACCATCGCTGATTCAGTGAGTGTTTATTTTAGGACACGAAGGCAGACGTTATTTTGAAATACAACGCTGATGAGGCTCGGAGTCTGAAGGCGTATGGAGAGCTTCCAGAGCACGGTATCTGTCTTCCTGGAATTCACCTCCATCTCACGGACCTGCTGATTCAAAGCTTCGTCATTAACATGCTTTTTTTCTCCCCCCTCTTGTCCGCAGCCAAAATCAACGAGACGGATACGTTCGGACCCGGAGACGACGACGAAATTCAGTTCGACGATATCGGAGATGACGACGAGGACATCGACGATGTAAGTGCGAACGCTTAAAAATAAAGCACTAGTGCTCACAGCGGTTCGAGTCCCGCTGATGCTGTGCTGTCTGCGTGGGCGGGGCTTACTCCTGTCAATCGCAGAGTGTGTTGCTCCGCCCCCTGTGGTGACGTAGCACAATCAGTGGTTTGGTGTCATGTGTCTCACTTGAAGCAGTTTAGTTAGAGTCTAATCAGCCCGGTTTCTAGTTCCTCTATTATATTGGTGGTGTGTTGTGTATTGAATTTGACTTGTATTGCTGTAGATCTAACATGGAGCTGCTGCTAAGGAGGAAGTGGACTCTGGTCCACCGGCGGAGACGGGAAGCCCGGAGTCTCGGACCCTGCGGATCAGATTTAGGGCTTTCGTCACTAACTACTCGACTGCATCACTATTTACAATACATTGTTAGTTTTTAATGTATTTATATTAATTTCACACCAAGTGGAATTTAGTTGAAGAATCTCTGGATTCGCAATAAAAACGAACAATTTTATGTTTGTCTTGCAGTCTGTAATTCTTGTAGCGTCCAAATTGTCAAGAGAAATGTTTGTGAGAAGATTTAACTGGCTTTAATTTGCATGTCGGTCTTTTTTTTGTTTTGTTTTTCTTTAATTAGCCGTTAAACAGGCCGCCGGACGCATGGAGTCCGTCTCTGGGAACACGGGAACGTTTTTCCTCTGATGTATTTTTTTTTTTTTTTTAATTTGTGAATGTTTGAAACAGCAAGTCAGATTTTTTAAAACTTAAATAAAGAGCTGCTGCATTAAAATAAATCGATGATCTTATCCATTGGTACTGGAGATGCACCGATGCTTTTCTCTTCCCGGCTGATTTCACGCTCAAATCTCCGCATGTCCGGTTATTCCTGCGCACCTCAAGCTTCCCAGCTTCCTTCTGATCCAACGAGAAAACGGCGACGTTTCTATCGGTGCATGTCTAGTTCAAACCCGAGTCCCATTTTCTTATCGTGAAGTGAGGCTCGAATGTTTTCTTTCTATAATTTCAAGGAGAGAAAAAAAAAATGAAATCCAGTTAAAGCTCAGAATATTTTTGTATACAAGGATTAAAGTGAAATGTTATCAGGTCATTTTTCATGAATTGTGTCCTTCGAAAAAAAAAAAAGCAGGTTGTGTGTTAATTTGTGGATTTACGTTACGTCGTTAACGGCAGGACGGCGTCGTGGAAAAATCGATGGCTTTCTCTTTCTCTGCTGCTTTTGATCCAAAATGGATGATTTTGAAATGAAATAAAAAGACGATACTAAGTGAAATGACTTCTGCAGATCTCTTTCTTTTTCTCATTTCTCTTTCTAGCTTCATTGAATCGTGTCACATCTTTTAAACTGCTCCTTTTGTACCTTTATCCTGCTTAATATCTGAATATAATGCACATGATTACACGTGGACTCGGCTCCAGGATTATGTGTGTGTTTATTTGCCGGTGTTAATCGTCAGA